>ML792275.1:178237-210908 GCA_009831015.1 Picea engelmannii | reverse complement strand
GTCGGTTAATTGTTATGAATGTGTGAACCATGTTTCTTTTCCTTGTACCATAAGATACCTTAACTTCAGGACGAAGTTTCCTGAAGGGTGGGTGTATGTAACAACCCTAGTTGAACAAATGTTTAAGGATTATTAAGTAAAAAATAATTAAGAGATTAATTGTCTTAATATGATATTAATTAAACAGGATAGGTATAATAATATTAATTAAATAATTATTAATTAATTAATGGTTTCAATTTGATTAATTAACTACCTATTACATTTATTAACATGAGTATTAAATTTAATAGATTAATAAGTTATATTGTTTAAATTAAAAGGTTACGTACACAAAAGGGATAACTTATTAATTACGAGATGATGAAATAATAAAGGAAAGGATAAGGGGAATTAACGAGGAGTAGGTAAGGAAGTAAATGCATGAGTCAGTGAAGGAGGAATATGGAGGGGAAGGAGGTTTATGAGAGGATCATTCTACGGGAGATTGAGGAGTGGAGTTTTGGATTTGGATTGGATCAGTACAGGCACCGGTTTGCTGAAGGTTTTGGGCACGGGGGCCAGGATATCCATATGATATCCTGGAGCTAGGAAGTTGACCTAGTTGGCAGGGTGGAATAAGGTTTTGGGGAGTGTTTACACAGTGTAGCAGCGGTCAACAAGGCAAGCGAACAAACAGAGGGTTAGCATCAGACCCAGATATTTAAAATTTTGTATTGTTTTATTTTTCTATAAAATTTATTAATTGTGGATAAATCTATATGTGAATGTGCTGCGAATGTGCTCAATTAAAGGAATTATTTTTCAATTTTACTAATATGCTCAATATAGAGGAATTATTGAACTTTACTGCAATGTTGTAGAATTAATTGTTGTTAAATAATTAAATTGTCCACTACAAACATATCTATTTGAACCCTTTGCAAATTGACCATAGTCATTACATGACATGGGAATTAATGTGAAAACATCGTGTCTTGTACTTTACCTTTGGCTGGCAGAAGGAATTGGCATGCCTTTCATTACGAGTTAAGGTTTTGTGTTATGCTATGTACTCAAAGATTTCATTACCATGAGCGCTTGACCGAAAACCATGATGTTTATACTATGATCATGCAGGGTCCTTGTTTGGTTTCTTCCCATTCTATTCGCTCAGTTTTGTTTTTATTTCTCTTGCCATTTAAACTCATAGCTAGATTGAATCACCCTTATTACAGCCTAGTCATTTTATTAACAACTCCTATTGTCCGAATAGAGCCGAATGGCTCTCAAGAATTATTGTCTCATGATGATGCAGTCGAGGATTTGAAACCCCATGGATGGGATACTTTCATTAGGAGGTTCGACGGGTATAACCTTCGCGCAGCTAAGGAATTTTCCCAAACATTTGATGGGTGTAGGGAGAAAGTTGGAGACATTTAGTTGGAGGTGACTGAAGGGTTTATCAGCGAAGTCGCAGATCTCCCATCCTCTGGTCAGAAGTGGTTTAAGAACTCAAAAATCGACGAAGTGCCCTGGAGTCTTTTCATGACCTCCAGAAAGATTGATTGTTGTGAAAAAGGTATTCATGTTTCTCTACTTAAGGTTAGATGGCATGGTCTATTATCAGTTCTTAAGCAGTTTATAACCTATGAAGGCCATTATGGCCTGGTTTTTCTTTATCATGTGCGGTTGCTTATGAACTTTATAGGTTTCCATATGAATGTTCCATTTTATTTACTAAGGAGTCTGTACAATATGTCAAAAAGATACAAGAAGCAGAGCCTCGACTCTAGCCTCTTTCACCATGGCATAGTTAAAATGTTGTGTTTTCATCGTTTGAAAGCCCTGGGTGATGACTGGGATAGGTTCTTAGCCCAAAAAAATTGTGTTACAACAATTCCTATAGAAACCCTTATGTTGGATAAGCCTATGATAGAAAAACAATTTGATTTCTCAAGTGGCAAGCCAGAAATTTTGGAGGAAAACCCTCATGACGAGGCAATACCCAATCAGTTTTTATATGGGAAACATGATGTTGGTTCTGAGTTTATAGAAAACCCTATGCATGAATTAATTGTCGGCCCTAACCCTACTGTAAAATCAAATAGTAAATACCCTTGCAAACAATCAAAACAGAAGCAAGCAGTGTTAGGTTTCCGAAATAAAAGGGTTGGTCAACTCATTTCGAGAAGTTCGCGTAATTGATTTAAGCCTCATTTGAGCTTGATCAATATGATCGAGATCAATGAGGATTCAGATCCTGAAATTAAGGATTTTCTCGTAGAAGAAGATCCCGATTGTCATAGGTCGAATCCTAATCAACCATACGACTATGTTAACAATCTCCCACCGTGTCTCAAGGATAACAAGGGGTTTAATGGTATTAAGATCGGTCAAGGTATGACAATAGGTAGTGTTTATGTTCTTACACCCAACTATATTCTCCATCGATAGATTTCTCATTATGTGCATTGCGAGGTCTTCTTGCATTCGATTGAACGATACTATAATGACTTCCCAATTCTACAAGCAAGAATTAAATCTCTCACCAACTACAATGAATTACTCATAAAAGAAAACCATGAACTCAAAGCAAATGAACATAAACAAACCAAGCGTCTTAAGAAGACAGACAACATTGTGATAAATAATGCATAAAGTGTAAAGGTCATAAGTAATTCTAATATATCTTGATCCATGTTTTGGTTAAATGGTAAAACAATTTTTTCCCTCTTATTACAGTCATGTTGTTTTTTTCAAATCAAATTGGTTAAACTTATATTTCTTTTACCAATATAAGACTGGCTACAGAATCATGAGATTCTATAGACAATTCATTTTCATATAAAATTTAGTAATTATGTGTTAATAAAATGACTAACTTGTTCCTATTTTGTTTTTCAGGACATGGTATATCCGGTGATGATCTTATGGGATGGAACATGTTTGATCTAGTTGATTAGTATCTCCTTTTGTTTATTTTGTAAATAGGAAAAAAAATTCATAAATTTTTTAAGATATAGTTTGATCATGAGTGGCTCTAGGCCCTCTATATTTGTAATGCTTTGATCTTATAAGATATGATCCTATCTTAGGAGATAGGAAGTTCATATTTCAAAAAGAAAACTCTTTAAATACTCTCTATTTTGTAAATGAAAGGCATCTTGGCCTGGAACCAATTATGAATGAATGATTTTCAAGACTTATGGAACATTGTATGGCTTTCAACTTTAGTCCACTGCATATGTTGTTTCATTAATGTTTTGTTTTATTTAATCTTGATAAATTAATATGTCATGTAGATTTAGACTCTTGATGTGTTATGTTTTAGGATATCTATTTTACAATATCGTTCATGACTTGTTGTTCCAGATATTGAGACTATGATAATTTCTTCGATTTTAATATTAGGATTTCTCTTTGATATTTAAATGGACAATGAAATGAATGTTTTACACTCAGGTTTATCTGACTGTAATCATTTGTGATCATAAGATCACAAGATTAATTTGTGTTACCTATTATGTTATTAAACTTTGGTTACCAGTACAGGTTATGAATTTATTCATAACATTTGCACTATAAGTCTATTGAAGATTTATCTCGTAGGCATGGTAGTTGGATGCTCTTTATTCACACAGAATATCATATGCGTTTCGCGAACTAACATCAGGTTAGCTTCTTTGTGTTTCTAATTTCTGTCATTTATGCATTAATGAAACTAGAAAGTTTAGATCAACTTTGACCATCTGTACATTTGTGTTTCATAGCCTAGTTAATTCATGATTTGTTAGATTTATAGAGAGAAAACAAAAAATATTTGAATGTGATTTCTTTATCTACTTCACGAAATCAATTATCTTTACATTGATTTTGTGAGTTTCTAGTAAAACTTACAACCTGTAAATGTTGTAAATGTTGTTCATAAATGGGACTTTTATGTTTTCTTGTTCTTCTTAAACACATTTAAAACAGTTATATCAGAGTATGTACATATATATGTTATAGTTTTTTAGCATTAGTTAGTTATTCCTTTCTTTTTGTTTTCTTTTTAAGATTTTAGATTGGCTAACAGAGCCATTAAACCCGTAATAACGAGTTACACCAAATGACTTGGATTACTTAGACAACCCTGGACCAGACTTGTTCTTCCAGTTGACGTTCGGTCAATTTTGCCCGTCAAAAAAGGGCCAACTCAAGTTTAGTAAAACTTCCCTTGGATGAAAGAACGAAAAAAAGATGAGACTCAGGCATCATGGCTTTGACATAAATTCACAATGCAGGAGGCAATGCGAACTCTCCATATGTTTGGATGGATAACCAAACAGAGGAGGACACATCTCTATGTAGTGAGAACAAATTCCTAAGGTCATATTGAATCCTAGAGATTGACGAACAAACAAAAGGATGTGCTTTGTCCAAAGGAAACTCATTGTGCTGTCAACAAAAGAAAATACTTTTCCCTTCCTCTTTTTGGGGTATATTTGATTTTTTTGTCTTTTTCAATAATTTTGGAAAGATTGAAAAGGAATAAAGGAATGTTATGTTACAAAGGAGGAACGCGTGTCGTATACATACTAGTTCCAAGCTCAGGGAACACACTGATGCTCAGAGAAAAGAGACATATGCAGGAAAAGGACACTCGGGAAAAATCATCCATGGGTCAAGGTTTCAAGACGTAGAGGCAAAGTGCTACAAGTATTGCGTATAATGCATGCTTCAAATGGTTTAATTAAGAGCAACATGGAGCCGACATTAGGCCAAAGACACATGAATGTAAATGCAATTAATAAGACACAATGATAACGTCCTTCGATGTAATTTTAACAAACCCAGAGAAGGTAAGCTCGCCATTTTTTCATTTTTAGAGAGTCTGAAAAAGCATAAAAGGAGACTCCACTGGGGTACCTTTTTCGAAGGTAGTCTAGTCGGTTCGAAAAAGGGGTAAACTAGCACCGAAAACATGTCTATTCAAAACCATTTTAATGAGTGTGACAAAGACAAGATCACTCAACAATTTTTTCATATTTAAGGAGTCTGAAAAAAGCTTAACTATGGACTCCGTAAGGGATGTTCTTCTTGACCAATTTAACGAGTGTGAAGAAACAAGGTCACTCGACAATATTTTCAATTTTAGGGAGTCTAAAAAGAGCTTAACTATGGACTCTGTGGGGGTTCCTTTTTCATAGATTTAGTCCTTGAGGCCCAAAAAAAGGTTAAATCTATACCTGAGAATACTCTTCTAGAGAACCGAGGCTCCTAGAGTATACCGTTGTTCGTACATTTGACCATTCAGACCAAAAAAGGGGTAAAATACCGCCAGACATATGTGCCTTAGAATTTTAGTTTGGCAAGCGTGAAGGGCAACAAGATCGCTCGACAATAGAGGGTATGAAAAGGGATTAAAATAAGACCTGTTGTTTTGGGAGTCTCGAGGGTGAGGTCAAAAGCGATAATGAATCATGCAAGTGAGGCTCAAACATGTAATCAGGAAAAACTAAAAGGGACTCCTGAGCCTATAATCATTAGCGACGACATGGACACAAAAAATGCAACCAGGATCTACCTAGGGAATCCATGTGAAGGTAGGCTCTACCACTAAATTACAAAACTTCTAAAGTAGGAGTGAGAGTTTCATGTTGCAATTCGGTGGGATCGATCCTATAGAAAAGCGAAAAAGGAAACGAGGTGCAACAAGTGGAGGTGGAATCCTGACTTAGATGCAAAAAGTTGGAAAAATGATTTTTTACCAAAAGACCTTTAAAAATGACCCAATTCAAAAAGTTTCCCAATACCCAAAGTAACACATATCATAACATCCCCCAAGAAACTCAAGAACCATACTAAACAATTTTCAATCTAGAAAAAATGACAAAAAGGGTCCAAAAATGACAAAAAGGGGCCAAAAAGTCTTTAAATAGAAGGTGGCAGCTCTTTATCACCATTGTAAATTGAGAATTGACAAAAAGTCAAAAACACCCCTTTGTCAAAAGAGTTGATTTCGGGAGCTTCAATGGATGAAACAAACTTCCTCTTGGACCAAGTAAGTACATACTAGCCCCTCCTGCATTTCCATTCTTCTTTTTTGCATTTGTTTTTGTTTTTTTGGGGGGCGCTGGCCTTTAAAGAGGTTGGCCCTACTTGTACGTGGGTTGTCCAAGCACAGACCATGTGTGCACGTGGGCAGAAGATAATTTTCCCACATATAAATGCGACTGCCGCTAAGACAACCCGTGTACACCCTCCAATAAGTGGAAAAAATAAAAAGAAAGAGTTAACTCCCCATGACTTTGTCATTTTGAAGGATGTATGTTCATTGGAGAGAGAGGGATCATGAGGACATTGATTTTTTGGTCTCAAAAGACCCTGCTGCTATCATTGTTTTATCACAATGATGGTTGTTAAAATTCTTCCAGTGTCCATTCATGAGGGAACAACCCAGGTTGTTGAATGATTTGATAGATTATTGACATCCTGACGTCGAGGTATTCATGCTCGAGGGGTAGTTGTTGACTCCAACGATTGAAGACCTTTACTTCTTGACTGGTGTCTCGAGGAGAGGGGATCCAGTCAACTTGTGTACTTTTCCCCCCGTGCCTCACAACATTGAGGAGTTGATTGGACTCCATTGTAGGGATGGTACTGAGAAAGTAGGTTCTCAGGTCCCTATACACAAGATCAAAAACCTATCACTGAAAGTGATAGTTCTACTCATTGGGTGGATCATTGGATCCACATCTTTACATCAGGCCTCCCGGGCACACATGCATTGTGCATTATAGTGCTTAAATGCATGGATTTTTTACTAGAGTACAACCATGCTAGATTGCATGAAGAGACAGCTAACAGAGTGTCAGATACGGGAACACCGAAACTTTGGGTTTGGGACTGTTTTATGTTCTTTTTTCTTTGAGAGGGTACCTAGTCTTAGTCCTCAAGAGACGATATGAGGGAATGTGACCTCTCTCCCAGCGCTATGCAGATGGGCGATGTTATTTCCATGACAGGGGGGGGGAGGACCATCGAGGCCTTCAATGATAAATATTTTGACTGGTGGTATTAACAGATTCTATCTATAGAGGATTACCCCTATGCTAGGATCGAATTCTCCAAGGATCCTAATATTCCCGTACCTCTCGGATTAGAACGAGGAGAGTTAGGTATGTTTTTTTTTAGATTTATTTAATTTCTAATTCTTTTTATATATATCATTTTTTTTTGTATACCAAAATATCTGACACCTATGTATCTGTTATGTACAAATGTGGGACCAGTGCATCCAACAGACTTCTCTAGGAACAGGCAGCGTCCTCGACCAGAGGTAGGACTAGCAGCAGTCGTCGAACAAACAAAAGTAGTGGCGGGGCCTCCAGCCGGAGAGGTTGAGAGATTATTGAGACGGGTGGAGCGAAACTTCACCGTGCTCACTTGTATAGTCCCTCTGGCGGAGATCGAGGATATCCCACCGTCGATGAAAAATCATGTAGTTGGGGTACCACAGACTTGGGTCCAGCTCTTCTGGCATTTGGCAAACGTCATTGTTCATTATGGTAGGGCCAACAGGCCCCGCCCTTATATAGGCTAGACTATTCACGTGCCGAGGGCACATTTTGTATATTTTTGAGGGCATAAGCCTCGTGACTCTTATTGGATATATTTTTGAGGTGCTTGTGCCCACCCATGTACTCTGATATTTTTGATATATATATATATGCATATTTACATCTTTTATGTCTTATGGATTACATCTATTTTACAAATGTACTTACATGTGCGTGTGTGTGATTTTTCTTACATGTGTGCAATGTGCCAATCTAATACATGATTAGCTAGCGTATCTGTGATTTGATTCAATTTCCTAGGAACATGGATATACGTAATGTAATCAAATATTCATTCTAAGAGACGTACCCTAAGGAACCATCAGTTTAGAGTGGGATCATAAACGTGGTAATCCCCATTTAACTAAGACACAACCAACTAAGCGTCTAAGTAGATCTGGAGGTGAGAGATACCATGCAACAAAGTGTCATGAAGAAACTCTAAGACTGTGTTGTATTCAATGACATTATTTGTGGCGTCACCTAAAAATATACCTCTTGAAGATAGCAACTGGCCCTGAGGTGTTAAAATCACCCAAGCTGCGGAATAAAGTCTCCGAGTGTGTCGGATAGCACTGTCCGCAAACCCAATGAACACCTCTGATTCACTTGACATTTGCCATAGTGAAAAATATGACATCAAAAATGACACGTCCATAAAACCAAAAATACAAAAACTAAGAAGACAATGTATAAGAACTATACATATGTACAAGAAGTCACCGAAAGTGACCCACCTACAAGTAATAATTCTTGAGGTAGAGCCCATTTCTAGGCTCCGCCAAAGCATTTCCCTCAAATTCTGCCAGATGATAAGCGCCCTTCTTTAGAACCTCCTTCACGATGAAAGGTATGAACCACATGGGTTTGAAATTGCCTGCCCCCATTGGATCCTTATCTTGGTCATAGACTAGGACAAGGTCTCCTTCAGAGAAAATCCGACGATGAACAGACCAAACATACTAACACTTGATTTTTTTTTGTGAGACTCATTAGCCATGGCTGCATCCCGACGGTACTCATCGAGCTACTCAAGATATAATAAATGCTCTTCAAGCGGTGAAGTGTCTGGAAATAACTATACTACCAACTTTAGAGAGGGGATCTGTCACTCTATAGGTAAGACTGCTTCCAACCTGTAAACGAGTTGAAAAGGTGAGAAACCGGTTGCAGTCTTAACAGACGTTTGGTAGGCCCATAATGTTGAGTACAACATCAAATGGCAATTTGACTTGGCCAAAATATTGATCGTTCATTGTAGAATAGTCTTAAGGGACTTATTCATAGCTTCCACCTAACTATTCACTTGTGGGTAGTAGGGTGACAGATGTTCTTTCCTCAACCCAAGATTTGACGTTAACTCAGACATCATTTTATTCTAAAAGTGACTACCATGGTTAGTGAAAATCTCTCTCGGGACACCGAACCTTGCTATTATCTAGTTAAACAAAAATATAGTCATTGTCTTGCCATCATATTTAAACGTTGGCATAGCCTCGACCCACTTCGTAAAGTAGTATATTTCTACGATGATATAATGGTGCCCCCTAGCTAAAGGGGGGTTGCATGTAGTGTAATCAATCCCCCACTTGGTGAAGGGACCAACTGTGATGATGGGAAACATGGGAGTGGGGTGTGCCCTCATCTTTCAAGAGAAGATTTGATACGGGTGGCACTTCTTGACCGATTCAACACAATCTTTGATTAATGTCAGCCAAAAGTAACCGGCTCGTAGAATCGTTTGGGCTATTGACAACCCAGGAAAATGACCGCCACATGCTCTGGTGTGGCAATCGTTAAGCATGATTTCTACTTCTTCATGAGTGGGACACCGACGAAGGACACAATTTACACCTCAACGATACAGAGTGTCCTCGAGTATTAGATAGTTCTTGTCCTGATGGCATATACGAAAACACTCATCACGAGAAGCAGAGGTGGGGCACTTCAAAGTCCGGAGATAGACTAGTATATCTCTATACTAGGGGTCTGAAGACGCGATAAAAAACACCTTTGATAGGCGACTCCTCGGGTATAACATCACCTGATTCGACCGTAAGTTTCGAGATGAGTTCCACAAAGACCAATGACTTTTTGGATTTCGCCGAAAAAAAATCCAATTCGAATTACTGGAATATAACAATCCATATACTAATATTTTCGCCTATTACACGTTGTGTCAACACGTATTGAAACAGATTCACAATGACAATGAAGGTGGTCTTGCGAAACAATATGTAATGACAAAACCATTGGACAGCATGAAATGCTGCCAACGCAAGTTTTTCAATGTGGGAATAATTGAGTTTTGGTCCAACCAGGCCTCAACTCAGGTAATAAATCACGTATTCTGAGAGCAAATCATCCTCCTGAACCAAGACCATACCGATGGTCAACTCTGCAGTTACCAAGTACAATAAGAAATCTTTATTATAATTGGGTGGTCAACGCAGAGGGGAAAACATGAGGGCGTGTTTCAATGCTCCAAAAGAGCGTTGAGTGGCTTCGCCCCAATGAAAAGGAACATTCTTTTTTAGTAAACGCATTAAACCCTTTGTGATCTCGACATAGTTTGCGATCAAATTCCGTAAAAAGTTTTATTTTTCGTGTAAAATCTAAAGTTGAGGGATTGTGCATGGGAGAGGCAACTGAACTATTGCCTCAACCTTTAGAGGATCGACCATGATCCTTGTTGTTGAAACTATGAAACCTATAAGATGACCCAATGTTACGTAAAAACTACATTTTTTAGGATTTAAGCGAATCCAGTAGTAGCGACATCACTCAAAGATGAGTTAGAGGTGTGTGGGATGATCATCTCTCTTATGAGATCGTGATGCTAAATCATCAAGATAGGCCTCGACAATGTGTTTGATATCGTGGAAAGAAAAAGACATGGCCCATTGAAATGTAGCTCCAACATTTTTCAGACCAAAAGGCATCTTCCGATAAGCTAATGTACCCCACAGACAAATGAAAGTGGTTTTCTATTGGTCTTTAGGTTTGATCTATATCTGATTGTATATCGAAAAACCATCCATGAAAGAAACGACCTCACAACCTGCGCATTCATCGACTATCTGGTCAATAAATGGCATGGGGAAATTATCCTTTGGATAGTACTTATTCAAATCACGGAATTCCATACATACACGAATCATACACTATTTTTTATTGACTGGCACGGGATTTGACACCCATTGAGTCAATTGAATAGGGTAGATGAAACCAACTTTGAGTAGTTTCTCTACTTCAGCCTTAATAGCTGTGGATTTCCTAGGATTAACTGGATGAAGCTTCTGTCGGATCAGCTTGGCATCAGAATATGTCATGATTTCATGTTCAATGATTCTTGGATCTATGCCTGGCATTTCCTCGTAAGACCAGGAAAACATGTCATGAAATTCTTTAAATAAATCCTTGTAGATTTGAATCTCCTCGGGAGAGCAGTCCACTCTGAAGAAAACATTCTCCATGATGCCAAGGGTTCTATATATATCAACATGTATCATTTTAGCGATGGTTTTCATATTTCCTTCAGGGTAAACAACGTATGTAGCCAAAGGATTGATAGGAAAATCCCTATTTCCTACGCATGGGGGATTTGACACACATTGATTCAATTGATCGGGGTAGATAAAACCAACTTTGAGTAGTTTCTCTACTTCAGCCTTAATAGATGTGGATTTCCTAGGATTAACTGGATGAACCTTCTATTGGATCGGCTTGGCATCCAAATATGTCATGATTTCATGTTCAATGATTCTTGGATCTATGCCTGGAATTTCCTTGTAAGACCAGGCAAACACGTTGTGAAATTATTTAAATAAATCCTTGTAGATTTCAATTTCCTCGGGAGAGCATTCCACTCCGATGAAGACATTCTCCACGACGCTAAGGGTTCTGGAGATATCAACATGTATCATTTTAGCGATGGTTGTCATATTTCCTTAAGGGTAAACACCGTTTGTAGCCAAAGGATTGATAGGAAAATACCTATTGGTTGTGCATGGGGGAGGCAATTGAACTATTTCCTCAACCTTTAGATGATTGACCATGATCCTTGTTGTTGAAACTATGAAACCTAGCAGATGACCTGATGTTACGCAAAAACTACATTTGTTTGGATTTAAGTGAATCCGGTGGTAGCGACATCGCTCAAAGATGAGTCGGAGGTGTGTGGGATGATTAGCTCTCTTATGAGATTGTGATGCTAAATCATCAAGATAGGCCTTGAAAATGTGTTTGATATCATGGAAAGAAAAAGACATGGCCCATTGAAAAGTAGCTCCGACATTTTTTCAGACCAAGAGGCATCTTCCGATAAGCAAATGTACCCCATGGACAAATGAATGCAGTTTTGTATTAGTTTTCGGGTTTGATATGTATCTAATTCTATCCCAAAAAACCATCCATGAAATAAAATGCCTCACAACCTGTGCATTCATTGACTATCTGGTCAATAAATGGCGTGGGGAAATTATCCTTTGGAAAGGCCTTATTCAAATCATGGAAGTCCATACATACATGAATCATACCCTATTTTTTGTTGACTGGCACAAGATTTGACACCCATTGAGTCAATTGAATGGGGTAGATGAAACCATCTTTGAGTAGTTTCTCTACTTCATCCTTAATATATGTGGATTTCCTAGGATTAACTAGACGAATCTTCTACCGGATCGACTTGGCATCAAAATATGTCGTGATTTCATGTTCAATGATTCTTGGATCTATGCCTGGCATTTCCTCGTAAGACTAGGAAAACACGTCACAAAATTCTTTAAATAAATCCTTGTAGATTTGAATGTCCTCGGGAGAGTAGTCCGCTTTGACGAAGACATTCTCCATGACGCCAAGGGTTCTGGAGATATAAACATGTATCGTTTTAGTGATGGTTGTCATATTTCCTTCAGGGTAAACAACATGCGTAGCCAAAGGATTGATAGGAAAATCCCTATTGTCTGTGCATGGGGGATTTGAAATCCATTGAGTCAATTGAATGGGGTAGATGAAACCAGCTTTGAGTAGTTTCCCTACTTCAGCCTTAATAGTTGTGGATTTCCTAGGATTATATGGACGAAGCTTCTGTCAGATCGGCTTGGCATCATAATATGTCATGATTTCATGTTCAATGATTCTTGGATCTATGCCTGGAATTTCCTAGTAAGACGAGGCAAACATGTCGCAAAATTCTTTAAATAAATCCTTGTAGATTTGAATCTCCTCGAGAGAGAAATCTGCTCCGATGAAGACATTCTCCACGATTTCAAGGGTTCTAGAGATATCAACATGTATCATTTTAGCGATGGTTGTCATATTTATTTCAAGGTAAACACCGTGTGTAGCCAAAGGATTGATAGGAAAATCCCTATTGACTGTGCATGGGGGAGGCAACTGAACTATTTCCTCAACCTTTAGAGAATCGACCATGATCCTTATTGAAACTATGAAACCTAGCAGATGACCTAATGTTACGCAAAAACTGCATTTGTTTGGATTTAAGCGAATCTAGTAGTAGCGACATCACTCAAAGATGAGTCAGAGGTGTGTGGGATGATCAACTCTCTTATGAGATCGTGATACTAAATCATCAAGATAGGCCTCAAAAATGTGTTTGATATCGTCGAAAGTAAAAGACATGGCCCATTGAAAAGTAGCTCCATCATTTTTCAGACCAAAAGGCATCTTTCGATAAGCGAATGTACCCCACAGACAAATTAAAGCAGTTTTCTATTGGTCTTTGGGGTTTGATATGTATCTGATTGTACCCCGAAAAACCATCCATGAAATAAAAGGCCTCGCAACCTGCGCATTCATCAATTATCTGGTCAATAAATGGCGTGGGGAAATTATCCTTTGGTCAAGCCTTATTCAAATCATGAAATTCCATACATACGCAAATCATACCCTATTTTTTGTTGAATGGCACGGAACTTGACACCCATTGAGTCAATTGAATGGAGTATATGAAACCAACTTTGAGTATTTTCTCTATTTCAGCCTTAATAGCTGTGTATTTCCTAGGATTAACTAGATGAAGCTTCTACTAGATCAGCTTGGCATCAGAATATGTCATGATTTCATGTTCAATGATTCTTGGATCTATGCCTGACATTTCCTCATAAGACCAGGCAAACACGTTGTGAAATTCTTTAAATAAATCCTTGTAGATTTGAATTTCCTTGGGAGAGTAGTCCGCTCCGACGAAGACATTCTCCATGATGCCAAGGGTTATGGAGATATCAACATGTATCATTTTAGCAATGGTTGTCATATTTCCTTCAGGGTAAACACCGTGCGTAGCCAAAGGATTGATAGTAAAATCCCTATTGACTATGCATGCGGGAGGCAACTGAACTATTGCCTCAACCTTTAGAGGATCAACCATGATCCTTGTTGTTGAAACTATGAAACCTAGCATATGACCCGATGTTACGCAAAAAATGCATTTGTTTGGATTTAAGTGAATATGGTAGTAGCAACATCGCTTAAAGATGATTGAAGGTGTGTGGGATGATTAGCTCTCTTATGATATTGTGATGCTAAATCATCAAGATAGGCCTCGACAATGGGTTTGATATCGTGGAAAGCAAAAGACATGGTCCATTGAAAAGTAGCTCCAGCATTTTTCAGACCAAAAGGCATCTTCCGATAAGTGAATGTACCCCACAGATAAATGAAAGCGGTTTTCTATTGGTCTTTGGGTTTGATCTGTATCTAATTGTATCCCAAAAAACCATCCATGAAATAAAAGGCCTCGCAACCTGCACATTCATCGACTATTTGGTCAATAAATGGCGTGGGAAATTATCCTTTGGAGAGGCCTTATTCAAATCACGGAAGTCCATACATACGTGAATCATACCCTTTTTTTGTTGACTGGCATGGGATTTGACACCCATTGAGTCAATTGAATGGGGTAGATGAAATAATCTTTGAGTAGTTTCTCTACTTCAGCCTTAATAGTTGTGGATTTCCTAGGATTAACTGGACGAAGCTTCTGCCGGATTAGCTTGGCATCAGAATATGTCGTGATTTCATGTTCAATGATTCTTGGATATATGCCTGGAATTTCCTTGTAAGACCAGGAAAACACGTCGCAAAATTCTTTAAATAAATCCTTGTAGATTTGAATCTCCTTGGGAGAGCAGTCCACTCCGACGAATACATTCTCCACGACACCAAGGGTTTTGGAGATATCAACATGTATCGTTTTAGCGATGGTTTTCATATTTCCTTCAGGATAAACAACGTGTGTAGCCAAAGGATTGATAGGAAAATCCCTATTGCCTGTGCATGGGGGATTTGACAACCATTGAGTCAATTGAATGGGGTAGATGAAACCATCTTTGAGTAGTTTCTCTACTTCAGCCTTAATAGATGTGGATTTTCTAGGATTAACTGGACGAAGCTTCTGCTGGATCATCTTGGCATCTGAATATGTCGTTATTTCATGTTCAATGATTCTTGGATCTATGCCTGGAATTTCCTCATAAGACGAGGCAAACACGTCACAAAATTATTTAAATAAATCCTTGTAGATTTGAATCTCCTCAAGAGAGTATTCCACTCCGACGAAGACATTCTCCATGACGCCAAGGGTTTTGGAGATATCAACATGTATTGTTTTAACAATGGTTGTCATATTTCCTTCAGGGAAAACACCATGCATAGCCAAATGATTGATAGGAAAAGCCCTATTGACTGTGCATGGGGGAGGAAAATGAACTATTGCCTCAACCTTTAGAGGATCGACCATGATCCTTGTTGTTGAAACTATGAAACCTAGCAGATGACCTGATGTTATGCAAAAATTGCATTTGTTTGGATTTAAGTGAATCTGGTAATAGCGACATCACTCATAGATGAGTCAGAGGTGTGTGGGATGATCAAATCTCTTACGAGATCATGATGCTAAATCATCAAGATAGGCCTCGACAATGTGTTTGATATCGTGGAAAGAAAAAGACATGACCCATTGAAAAGTAGCTCCAACATTTTTCAGACCAAAAGGCATCTTCAGATAAGCGAATGTACCCCATAGACAAATGAAATCAGTTTTCTATTGGTCTTTGGGTTTGATCTGTATCTGATTGTATCTCGAAAAACCATCCATGAAAGAAAAGTCCTCGCAACTTACGCATTCATCTACTATCTAGTCAATAAATGGCGCAGGGAAATTATCCTTTGGACAAGCCTTATTCAAATCATGGAAGTCGGTACATACGCAAATCATACCTTGTTTTTTGTTGACTAGCATGATATTTGACACCCATTAAGTCAATTGAACGGGGTAGTTGAAACCATCTTTGAGTAGTTTCTCTACTTCATCCTTAATAGCTGTGGATTTCCTAGGATTAACTAGAAGAAGCTTCTGCCAGATCGGCTTGGCATCAGAATATGTCGTGATTTCATGTTCAATGATTCTTGGATCTATGCCTAGAATTTCCTCATAAGACCAGGAAAAGATGTCACAAAATTATTTAAATAAATCCTTGTAGATTTGAATCTCCTCGGGAGAGCAGTCCACTCCGACGAAGACATTCTCCACGATGCAAAGGGTTCTATAGATATCAACATGTATCATTTTAGCGATGGTTGTCATATTTCCTTTAGGGTAAACACCATGCATAGCCAAAGGACTGATAGGAAAATCCCTATTGACTATGCATGGGGGAGGCAACTAAACTATTGCCTCAACCTTTAGAGGATCGACCATGATCCTTATTGTTGAAACTATGAAACCTAGTAGATGACCTGATGTTACGCAAAAACTGCATTTGTTTGGATTTAAGTGAATTCGGTAGTAGCGACATTGCTCAAAGATGAGTCGAAGGTGTGTGGGATGATCATCTCTCTTATGAGATCGTGATGCTAAATCATCAAGATAAGCCTCGACAATGTGTTTGATATCGTGGAAAGCAAAAGACATGGCCCATTGAAAAGTAGTTCCAACATTTTTCAGAGAAAAAGGCATCTTCCGATAAGAGAATGTACTCCATGGAAAAATGAAAGTGGTTTTCTATTTGTCTTCAGGTTTGATCTGTATCTGATTGTATCCCAAAAAACCATCCATGAAAGAAAAGGCCTCACAACCTACGCATTCATCGACTATCTGGTCAATAAATGGCATGGGGAAATTATCCTTTGGACAGGCCTTATTCAAATCATGGAAGTATGTACATAAGAAAATCGTACCTTGTTTGTTGTTGTCTGGCATGGTATTTGACACCCATTGAGTCAATTGAACAAGGTAGATGAAACCATCTTTGAGTAGTTTCTCTACTTCAGCCTTAATAGTTGTGGATTTCCTAGGATTAATTGGAGGAAGCTTCTGTCGGACCAGCTTGGCATTAGAATATGTCATGATTTCATGTTCAATGATTCTTGGATCTATTCCTGTCATTTCCTCGTAATACTAGGCAAACATGTCACAAAATTCTTTAAATAAATCCTTGTAGATTTGAATCTCCTCGGGAGCGCAGTCCGCTCCGACGAAGACATTCTCCACGACGCCAAGGGTTATGGAGATATCAACATGTATCATTTTAGCGATGGTTGTGATATTTACTTCAACATAAACAATGTGTGTATCCAAAGGATTGATAGGAAAATCCCTATCTCCAGTCATAGTCAGAGTGAATTCACTTGCTTCAATTCTTCTTAACTCTTGGAGAAAATAAGATCTTCCAATTTGTCATTCAATTGAGCTTTGAATGCTTCAGTAATATGTAGAATTTATTTGAGGGTTTGAGAAGAAATAGTCATCTGAGCACCCTATGAAAATTTAGGAACTTTGCAATCACATCGCTGTCACGAAAAAACCCAAAAAATAGAACAATAAATTACTGTAGAAAATCGCGACGTTTTCCAGAAAAACCCTGAAAAACTGTTGAATTTAAAATGCTCATAACTTCACTTCCCGGACTCCATTTCGGCTGATTTATTTTTTGAAATTGGGTGAAATTGTGAGAGGAACTCAGATTTGGAATTTGTTTGGTGAAATTGTGAGAGGAACTCTATGTCTTTTGTCTTTCAGTAATACATCATGCCACCGTCCGCGGAAAAAAAAGTTGAAAATTGCAGATTTTAAAACTTCAATATCTTGACTTCCCGGAATCCGTTTCAGACGATTATGTTTTTCATCTTGAATGTTTTTCTGAGAGGAAATCATATATAAAAACTATTTCTGAAAAAAATTCATAGAAATATACCAAAAATGTATGGAATGTCGCGACCCTCTTTTTTATTCTCTGAAAAAAAAATATGCAAAAATAAAAAATATTTGCCCACAATGTCTGCCAAGGAAAGTGCTTCGATACCAATTGTAAGAACCTGAATAGATATATCAATATAATCACCACAAATACTGAATACAAAATATATCCATAGAGCAAGATAGAAGAAACCACATTTTATTTTTACCAAACCCCTTGAGGTAGGGAAACACCATACAATGGATCCTATTATGGAAGATATCCTATCCTGTTCACTTGCCTCTTCGAGGGGGAATCCTCCTATGGAGCTACAAATCACAATACAATAATTCTCTTCATATCCCATTACATTGTTTTAACCCCTTTATATAGTACTACCATCACCTAAGAACATTCTAGAGGAGGAATCTTCTAGAAGTAGAACCTTCTAAGAAGTCCTCATACACTTAGTATATCTAGTTACCCATTTATTATATCTAACTACCATAGTGGGCCTTATTTAATAATACAGTGGACCTAGTCCACATTACATTGAATTACCTCCACTATTATCACTATCGTCCCTCTGCCTCCCCCCCCCCCACCCCTCCACCCTCCACTACATCTCTATCTACCTTACATTGCAACTGAATAGGAGAGGATCCCTTCCATAATAGGATCCATTGTTTGTTGTTTCCCTACCCCAAGGGTTTGGTAATAATAAACTGTGGTTTATTATATATTTATTTGTGGATCTATTTTTTATTCAGTATTTTTGGTGATTATATATTTATATCTACTGAGGTGCTTAACAAGTGGTATTAGATCACTTTCCTTGGCAGACATTGTGGGCAAATATTTTTTATTTTTGCGGATTTTTTTTTCGGAGAAGAAAAAAAGAGGGACGCGGAATTACATAAAATTTTGGTATATTTATGTGAAAAATTTGCAGAAATAGGTTGTATATCTGAGTTCCTCTCAGGAAAACACCCAATTTTAAAAAAACAATTGTCTGAAACGGAGTCCAGGAAGTGAAGATATTGAAGTTTTAAAATATGGAATTTTTGAGGGTTTTCTCCGTGGATGGCGGCGTGATTTATTTATTTATTTTTGTAGAATTTGGGGGTTGAATTTTCCCAAAAAAATTACATATTTGAGTTCCTCTCACAATTTCACCCAATTTCTAAAAACAATTCAGCCGAAACGGAGTCCAGGAAGTGAAGTTATGAGCATTTTAAATTCAACAGTTTTTCAGGGTTTTTCCGGAAAAAACCGTGATTTTCTGTCGTAACTTATTGTTCTATTTTGGGGGTTTTTTCATGACAGTTGTGGGACCGAAGAGTTCATAGGGTGATCCGATGGCTATTTCCTCTCAAACCCTCAAATAAATTCTACAAATTACTGAAGCATTCAAATCTCAATTGTATGACACATTGGATGTCAAATTGGATGGCCTCAGAAACTACCTCAATGATAGTTTTCGTAGTATTCAAGATTCATTGGATAGCATGCAGAGGAGATTTATTATGGTGGACATAAAGAATGAATATAATCAAGAAATATATGCTTGGTATGATTTGGAGGCCAATTGCGATGA
This sequence comes from Picea engelmannii, assembly GCA_009831015.1. Lineage (NCBI taxonomy): Eukaryota > Viridiplantae > Streptophyta > Pinopsida > Pinales > Pinaceae > Picea > Picea engelmannii. Next base: position 191,529 of record ML792275.1, on the reverse strand, counting down.
TTGGTATATGGATAGTTGTCATTTCTAGGATGAAAACCACTTTCATATTTTATTTGATAACTCTAATCCACCTTCTGTAGAGAGTATCAATGTGACAAATCGGGAGCCAATGATTATTACCAACATCCATCCTACATATTATACAATGATATTATTCCTTTTAGATTCAACTATGACCATTTTCCACTATGTGGATGGATCTTCTTATTTGGATCCACATGACAAGTGTCAGTCTTTGGAGCATCATTTTCAGTTGGTTATTGGGCATTGATATCCTCCATGTGGGGTTCACATGAGAAATTGGACATGAGACCCTGGTTTACAATGGTGGTTGGACTACTTTAGCATGGTGGCTTTCATTTCTCAATGGGACCATGGTTCTCTAGTCTACTTCAGTATTGTGGCCCACACTTATCCATGGGACCCTGGTATATGGTTGTACATCAAGCATTGAGGACAGCGCTTTCATAAGGGGGATGGAATGTAAGGTAGCTAGAGAGGTAGTGGGGGGCGGGCATAGGGCCCATAGTGATAATAGTGGAGGCCATTCAATATAAGGTGGACTAGGTCCACTATATTATTAAATAAGGCCCACTATGTTAGTTAGATATAATAAATGGGTAATTAGATATAATAAATGTAAGAGGACTTCTTAGAAGGTTCTACGTCTAGAAGATTCCTCCTCTAGAATGTTCTTAGGTGATGGTAGTACTATATAAAGGGGTCCAAGCAATGTAATGGGAAATGAAGAGAATTATTATATTGCGAGTTGTAGCTCCATAGGAGGATGCCCCCTTGAAGAGGCAAGTGAATAGGAGAGGATCCCTTCCATAATAGGATCCATTGTATGGTGTTTCCCTACCTCAAGGGTTTGGTAATAATAAAGTGTGGTTTATTCTATCTTTCTTTGTGGATCTATTGTGTATTCAGTATTTTTGGTGATTATATTTGTAGATCTATTCAGGTTCTTAACAGTGATGGAGATCATCCCAGGGTTTGTCCAGACTAGTCATTGCCTCAATAATCACCTCGTATGAGGGAAAAACTAAGTCTAAAGAATCAGTATCGATGAGGGAACCTTGAGCTCAAATAGGATCGAGAACAAGATATAAATCCTGTGCGGGAGTCGGATTAAGGTCAGCGGAAGATGGATGGACTATACAGTACACAACTTCTGTTGTGGACAAAGGCATGGCCATGCCATGGTGCCCTATCCCTTCCATCATGGCTAATGGGGAAGGAAGAGTCCACGGATGATTAAAGTAAGTCGTCCAAAATGATGAGATTTGGAATATTTTAGCCCTAGGTTGGTCAGGGAAAATCGATATGTATTGGACATTTCCGGTCAGAGGCGGGTAATCGAAAGTACCCATCAAAGGTGGGAAAAAAACAAACCTTACATTGACGAAGTCGGGCTGAGGGTTATCAATCATCGGGACAGTGGATACCCCCGATGAAGGGTCAGGAAGGGAGAAGGACAATTGATCAATGGACACGATCTGGCCCTCGTGTGGAAACAAAAAGACCTGAAAAACTGTACCAACCACTTCTTTCATAGAATAGGTCCTAACAAGAGATTGCAGTCGAGAGACGCATTGACCACTTCAACCTCGACACATACGGTCTTCCCCCCTAACTGCACGGGGAAAGAGGGGATGATTCCATGTGGTCGAAACGAATGATTATCGAAAGCGATAAGAAGAGTAGGTGACAAAGACCAAACGGGTTGTCCAATGGCCTTCCAACACACCAAAGACATCATGCATATCGAGGTGGCCTCATCAACCACCGTGTGGAAAATGTTCCGAGTAAATTTTTTTGTGGTGTAAGCCACTACTATCTAAAATTCCATGTGGTAAGGAAGACAAGTTTTTAAGTCAGTCGTATCAAGCATGATCATTCTTGGATTACAAGTCTCAACAGATCCTAAGGCGGGTAATAGAGCCTTTCTCTGGGAAGGGCATCTCTGGAGGACTTCCAAAGAAGACATTGCAGAAGGGGTTTGAGACAAATCCTCCACCACAGAGTAGTTCTGGGTGGCCCTTGCATTTGGATTGTGAGAATATTTCTTGAACACACCTTTTGGGATGCGTGTCATTATTTCTCCCAACGTCTTCTCAATCTAGAGAGGAAGAGGTGGGTTTTCAACTTGTTTACCCTTATCAGAGGTGTTTGGCATTCTTTAGTTGTGTGTCCTAGTTTCTATATCAATGATACCTTTCATCATGTACACATTCTAAGATAGAGGGGTCTTTGACTTCCCCCTTCTACACTCAAATATGCTTGAGTTAAATTTTTTTCATGTGGAAATGGGTTTTTTAACATGGAAGGTTGTTGTTGTGCCAATAACTTTTGGGCCTTCTCAAGATGAGGGAATTTGTGAGTCGGATGGTCTTTCATGAAAAGATTACATAGATACTTTGAATTTTTATTTTCTGTGTTGCCCCCACCAACATTATTGGTAGGTTTCTTGTCCCCCTTACCCTTCTTTCACTATTTCTTCTTTCCGTCAGACTGTTGGGTGGCCTTCAAGTTTGTCGATTGCACATTGTGTACATCCAACATTTGAGTAGGGGAAGCAGCTGAACCAGTGGTTTGGTTGGCCACTGTCTGCTGTATTGACAATTGTTGCAATTGAGTCGACAACTGATCAGTGGGCTTCGTTTGCACTGAACCAACAACACCATTGACATGTGGTCTAGATATTTGTCTGGTCTTGTCAAGTATCAACTGTGGTGCATCTGAAAAAAAATTGTAAAGTAAACCAGACTGAGAGTAAATCATATCTAATTGTTGATCTCTCATTATCGCTTCTTCTTCTAAAAAGACCCCCGACATTGCGACGTCTTTAGATAACTAAGGTACCAAAGACTTAAGGAACCACTCAAGAAGGAATGTTGGTAGGATTGGTACTTTTATCAAACTCTTTCGACGTCTCCATTCTCGGATGTGATCTGAGATATGGTCCTCTTTTGTCTGCTCAAAGTTGGCCATCAATTCGGTGTCGATGTCGTATCTCACGGGTAATTGAAAATGGTTTAAGAAAGACATTGCCAATTTGTTGAAGGAAGAGTATCTTGAGTGGTCAAGCTCAATGTACCATTTCGCAGCACTCCCTATGAGAGTGTAATGAAACAAATGAAACTGAATGGATTTGTCTCTCAAAGAGTTGGACGAGCACCATAAATGGAAGGTAGTCACATGATCGCCTGGATATTCATTAGGCTTAGCTTTAAAATTTGGAATGTCTAAAGGAAACTTGGTTGGCATGGGAGGCCAATGCAGATCATGACAGATGGGGTCGTTCAATAACCTTGTCAAGTCTAGTAAGTGCAAAGTTTCCAAAAATGGTAATTTGGGTTGTTGGTTATAACCAGGGAAAAAGGATCCTGGAGTTTGGTTGGCACTAGGTTTCCAGGAAAAGTTAGGTTGTTGGCCATGGTTCTGGTAAAAGTGATGGTTGTGACTAGCGTACAGATTTTGCGCTTATTGAGACATCATCAACTGACTCCCATAATAGGATGTGGAGGGTTGGGCTTGCGTTGCATTCCAAGGATTCTCGAAAGGGTTGCCCCTTGTCGATTTGACGGGCATAGGTCCTGAGCCTTGCACGAGGTTCCATTGGCTATGGAAAGGGTTACCCCCGTTCAGAATCCTTGATGAGGGAAATGATCCCTACCACGGATTCCAAGGTCCTTGTGAGGAAGGAATTCCTGAGTTTTCCCCCTGCACAGGATTTTGTTTTCCATAACCGGGGTTTCCCCTGGCCTAGATGACAACTGATGAGAATGCATTGTTACCAAATGCGTCGAACAAAGAGAACAATGTCGAACCTACCGACATGCTATAATAAGGAAGTCCTTGTTAGGGTCCTAACCCACACATAGGTAGAGTAATATATTCATATGTAATAAAGGTCAATATTAATAAGGCCTTTCAATAAAATAGAATAAGGCAGATGTAAGAAGACCTAATAGAATCTTCCACTTCTAGAAGGATCTTCCTCTAGATGCTTCTCTTGATAGACATATTTAGTACAAATAAGGGGCGAGGGTATGAAAACCCTAGCTTGGAGATTATTGTAACAGAGCACTGCTCGATTGGAGGTTGCCCCCTCGAAGAGGCCCGTGAACATTTCTTTCTGAATCAAAGTGCTATGTCTGTTGTTGTTCTTATATCATTTATGTGTTATTGTGGAGATTATGATGGTTATATTACTGTTATTCTTCCATTTCAAGCATTTTATTTATGTCCTGCATACTTTTTATATCTGGAATATTACAAGTGGTATCAGAGCACTTTCCTTGGCAGAAATTGTGGGAATTTGTTTTTAAGGGTAGAGACATATTCGAACATCTTTAAGCCATAGAGATCTATCGTTACATGCATAAACCCATGTTTGAGGGATTCATACACGCAGGAAATACAAGTGGTTCTTAAGCGCACATCTATTGGCCACCCTTGTAACCCCTGTTAGTACCCCTTCGAGTGGTAGCGCCTCAAACAACCCCTGTGTACATATTAGCCTAGATTTCCTGAAGCCCTCTTTAGATAAACCGATCAACCGCCTAACTGTTATAGTTCCACCGAGAACAGCACTCAGGAAGATACTCTCTAGTACCTGGGTAGTTGGGTAGTATGGCTAAGGGTATGGTCTCTCCTCCTTAGTTAGTTCCCTGAGATATTGGGCCAATTACTATTTTTGGACCCTGCACGTATATCAGAGAGCTATAACACAGGGCAAACCCTTGTCTGTAGAACCCTTGAATACCTAACCCTTGGGGGACAAAAACATAAACAAATTAAAACAGAAAAGATCTATTGCCACACAACTGTGTTCAGGTTGTCAAATCACTACACTTTTCTTACTGGTTAATCATTTGGGGATTTCATCATTGTAGTATTCTTTAGACCGGAGTATAACTCCGCAGGTGTAAAAAAAAACGAGTTTGGAATTTTTTTCACCATTATTTGAGACCTATTCCATTGGATTCATCTCTTCGCCCTTATCACATTCATCCATATCATTTTTTGGAAAACATTTGACCCTGCCTGCTCCTTTTAAGTTCACCCATCCTCATGGACCATACCCGTAGCTAGGACCTGGAAGATCGCTTCAACACCTTGCAATCTGGTCTCCTCAAGACCCAAAAAGAAGTAAAACAACTTAGTGCCAATGTTGCCTCCATCGATACAACCATCAATACAACCATAAATAAAACCATGCAATCCTCAATGGAGGAAGTCAAACAAGGACTGACCACCCAACTTGAATCTATGTTTGCATCACTCTGCACCAAACTGAAGATCCCTACAGATGACCCTTTCTCTGACGCACCTCCAAAGACTAAAGGTGAAAATTCCTCCCATTCCCATACCTTTCAGCACCATCACTTTCAATGTGACCTACGCCTTCCACGGGTGGATGTGACCAAATTTGATGGCTCAGACCCCACTAGTTGGGTAACCCAAATGGAACATTATTTCTCTTTATACGACATTACAGATGACTTGGCCAAACTTCGGTATGGTGTTCTCCATCTAGATCAAGAATGTTGGCAATGTTGGCAATGGAGAAAAACTTCCCTTCAAGGGTATATTGCTTGGACCCAATTTGTGACTAAGCTTTATGAATGCTTTGACACTGACACGAACCATTTGGGTCGTTTGAAAAAGTTGAAACAATCAGGAACAGTAGAAGACTTCATAACTGCCTTTGAGTGCCTGGCTTTTTGAACAGAGGGCATGGCTAATGCTTTCTTTTGAGAGTGTTTTATCAGTGGCCTCGAGGAGGATATTTGGGTCCATGTCCTCATGGCTCGACCCTCGAGTTGGGTGGAGGCTACTAAAAGAGATAAAGAATCACAACAGGTTGTATCCTCTCAAAACTGAAAACCCTCCTTTATCCCTTGCCCTAAGCCCGTAAATCCCACTACTCCCTCCGCCCCATTAAAGATCTAAAAATTGACCAGGGCTGAAATGGTTGAACGCCAACTCAAAGGACTTTGTTATAATTGTGATGACAAATATTTCTCGGGCCACAAGTGTAAGGAACAAAAGATTTTTATGGCCATCTCTGAGGATATTTTAGAAGAGGATGTTGAAACTCCCCTTGTGTCTGAGTCATATAAAATCACTGACATAACCCCTCCCTTAGACCCTCCTGAAGTGGAACTGGTCATTTCCATCAATTCTCTCACTGGCTTCTCTACTCTCCAAATCCTCAAGTTAATCAGTTACATCAAGCATCAGAAGGTCATCATTCTGGTTCATAGTGGAAGCACCCATAATTTTATTCATCGCTCCATTTCCCAAGAAACTCATTGCTACATCCATGCCGTCAATAATTTCCAAATCATGATTGCCAATGGTGGTTCAATGAAATGTGGAGGGCGTTGTGAAAATGTTCGTCTCCAAATCGGTGACTACCACCTAAAATGCCATATGTTTGCTATCGACATGGGAGGTTATGACATTGTGTTGGGTGTAGACTGGCTAAGGACTTTGGGTCCCATTCTCATGGATTTTAAGGAATTAAGCATGCAATTTGACTAGGAAGGCCACCAATATAAATTCCAAGGCATCACTATTGGTTCACCTGAGGTCATTAGTTCCCATCGCATGGAAAAGATGCTCAAAAAAGGTCATTCTGGTGTCATTACCCAACTCCATGCCATACAATCAACAGAGACACCACCGGTGCCGCAATACCTCCAAGCCCTCATTTCTAAACATCAAATGGTATTTTCCACTCCCCAATGACTCCCTCCTTCCTGTGGTTTTCATGATCATCCCATTCCCCTTGTACCCGGAAGCCTTCCTCCCAATATATGTCTGTATTGCCACCCCTTTTCACAAAAAAATGAAATTGAGAAAATGGTCCAAGAACTCCTTAATGAAAGCATTATCTGCCCTAGTACGAGCCCTTACTCTTCTCTTGTAGTCATGGTCCTGAAGAAAGAATGTTCTTGGAGAATGTCTCCTGATTTCCATGCCCTCAACAAACTGAACATTAAAGAAAAATTTCCCATTCCTGTCATTGATGACCTCCTAGATGAATTGAGTGGCGCTCAATTCTTTACTAAACTTGATCTTCGCTCGGGCTATCACTAGATACATATGAAAGAGGCAGACATTCCCAAGATGACCTTTCGAACTCATGAGGGCCACTACGAGTTTTTGGTCATGCCCTTTGTCTTGTGTAATGCCCCCTCCCATTCCAAAGCCTCATGAATCATGTCTTCCGTCCCTTTCTCCGTCATTTTGTCTTATTTTTCTTTGTTGATATCCTCATCTATAGAAAAACATGGACAAACCATCTTACTCATGTGGATCGAGTTCTCCATCTACTCTCTCAGCACCAACTTTTCCTAAAACAGTCTAAATGTTCTTTTGGTGCCTAAGAAGTAGAATACTTGGGTCAACTAGTTGGCAAGGATGGCATCAGGGTGGATCTGAAAAAGATTGAAGCTATGCAAGAATGGCCATACCCAAAGACTCTTAAAATCTTGCATGGATTTCTGGGCTTAACAAGGTATTATCGCAAGTTTGTTAAGAATTATGGAAAGATTGCAGCAGCTCTCACTGCTCTCCTAAAAAAGAACTCTTTCACTTGGACTCCAGTCGCTCCTTAATATTTTCAAACCTTGAAGATGGCCATGTGCACCACTCTAGTTCTGTCCCTTCCTGATTTCACAAATACCTTTGTGTTGGAATGTGATGCCTCAGGGAAAGGAATCGGTGATTTCCTTATGCAAGAGGGTTGACCTTTGGCCTTCACCAACAAGAAACTATCTGAAAGGAATCTAGGAAAACCCATCTATGAAAAGGAAATGTTGGATATTCTGCATGTCGTTGATATGTGGCACCCTTATCTCTTGGGGAAATGTTTCCAAATTAAGACAGACCATCAAAGTCTCAAGTACTTTCTGGAAAAACGCATTTACTCCCCGGAGAAACAAAAATGGGTGACTAAGCTCTTTGGATATGATTATGAGATCATTTACAAGAAGAATTCGGTACAATGAAGGATCCTTTTTTTCTCTTTCCTTCATTATACCAGATTGGCTACAAGTTGTTCACCAGGAATGGCTACAAGATCCCAAAAGTTCACATCTGATCCAGCAATTGTAGACCAATGCTCCATCTCCCCTACGGTACTCTTGGCTCTAGGATGAGCTTCGATACAAAGGCCTCTTGTATTTAAGTAAACAATCAAAGATTAAATCCACGGTACTTTCTGAGCTTCATGCTACACCCACAGCGGGGCACTCCGGGTTCACCAAAACCTATGACAAGGTCAAATGTTCTTTTTTCTGGGATGGTATGAAATAGGACATCCATAATTTTGTCACTGAATTTGATGTGTGTCAACGCAATAAGGGAGAAATAGTCAAATCTCCGGCCAGACTACAACCGCTTCTGATTCCACCTGCTATTTGGAAGGATATCTCTATGGAATTTATCACCAGCTTACCCAAATCGGGAAATAAATCAGTCATAATGGTGGTTGTGGATCGCCTTTCCAAGTATGCTCATTTCTGTGCTCTTCAAAACCCATTTACTACATCCATGGTGGCTCAAATTTTCATGGACCAGGTCTTCAAGCTTCATGGCATGCTGCACTCTATTGTTTCTGATTGTGACCCCACTTTCACAACCAATTTCTGGCAAGAACTGTTCAAGCTATAGGACACCAAATTGCGTCTCAGCACAACTTATTATCCCCAGACTGATGGTCAAACGAAAGTTGTCAACAAATGTTTGGAAACATATCTGAGGTGTTTTGCCTCTGAAAAGAAAAATCAGTGGGCTCAATGGTTACCCCTAGCTGAATGTTGGTACAACACTTCCTACCATATAGCTACATGCATGACTCCTTTTGAAGTGGTATATGGACATAAGCCACCTTCAGTTCTCTCATACTTACTGGGTACCTCGAAGGTCCAGGCGGTTGACCAAAAACTTTAAGTTTGAGAGGATATTCTTCGTACCCTCAAAGAGAACTTGGTCATGGCACAAAATCACATGAAGCAACAAGCAGATAAAGGTCGCTTTGAACATCAATTTGTAGAAGGGGATCAGGTGTTTCTATGACTGCAACCATACAAGAAAACTTCCCTCAAGGCTGAGCATTGTCAGAAGCTAGCGCCCAATTTTATGGTCCTTATACAGTTCTCAAGTGTGTGGGACAAGTTGCTCATCAGTTAGCTCTGCCCAGTCATTCGAAGCTACATCTTATTTTTCATGTTTCATGCTTAAAGAAGGTGATTGGAACTAAGTGCCAAATTCAAACCAACCTTCCCGAGTTATCTGAAGAAGGATCCATTTGGCTACAACCAGAAGAAGTTTTGGACTAGTGTGAGCATTGCCTACGTCAGAGAACCATCAAGGAAGTGCTAGTCCAATTGAAAGATACAACTCTAGCAGATGCCACTTGGGAACCAGCTACCATTCTGCAGTAGTTTTCACATCTCAAGCCTTGAGGACAAGGTTGTTTTTAAGGGGGTGAACATGTTAGGGTCCTAACCCTCACATAGGTAGAGCAATATATTTGGATGTAATAAAGGTCAATATTAATAAGGACTTTCAATAAAATAGAATAAGGCAGATGTAAGAAGGCCTAATAGAAGCTTTCGCTTCTAGAAGGATCTTCCTCTAGATGCTTCTCTTGATAGACATATTTAGTATAAATAAGGGTCGAGGGTATGAAAACCCTAGCTTGGAGATTATTGTAACAGAGCGCTGCTTGAATGGAGGTTTCCCCCTCGAAGAGGGCCGCGAACATTGCTTTTTGAATCAAAGTGCTACTTCTGTTGTTGTTCTTATATCATTTATGTGTTATTGTGGAGATTATTCTGGTTATATTACTGTTATCCTACCATTTCTAGCATTTTATTTCTATTCTGCATACTTTTTATATTTGGTATATTATAGTCCTTGACTACCTCCTCCAAATGAACTATAGTTTACGTTCGGCCCAATGGAGTGCTGGTGAGCACCGCCAAGTAAAGGGGACAAAGGGGGTATATGACCCCCTCTGTAAGGGAAATAATTATAGGGAGCTAAGATGTCCCCCATGGATCCTTGCAGAGGAGTGTTCAAGCTCACTACCCCTAGAACTAAATTCTATAGAGTGGAGTAGGAAAGGAAAGAGTTCGTATCAAAGCCAGGTATCTCGTATGAGAACAAAGGGCATGTCGCACTATGGGTGAAAGGATTAGTGATCGCCTCCATAGATGGAATCAGATCATTACCCTAAGTAGAGGTGGTCGAGACCATAGTGGTACAGACTGACGATGGTTGGTTAGGAGGTGGAAAACCCCCTATAGTGACAGTCGTAGAGGGGATATGAGGATTCCTTGAAGAAGTAGCAACATTTGTCTCCATCTTTGCTTATGACACTACCTGACGCTCGTAAGGTTTAACCTGTACGATGATGGGCACTGATAGATCAGTGATCGAAGGTTTATAGGGACCAAGGGCTTCCACTCTTAGTTCAAAAATGGTTGGTTCCTCCGAAATCAAATGTTCTCCTCTTGGATATGGGTCAGGCTCATTTTCTTGTGGCCCAATCTCCTCAAAATACCCTTGTTGGTCTAGTCTTCACCTTAGCGGTGGCGAGGGTGGCTCCAGACTAACCAGCGACAGGCCAAGAAGCCTTCGCGACCAGCAGAGCTCCTAATCATCCACAATGTGAGAATATCAATGCAACACTATGGTTTTCTATTAACGTTAAAAACCAACAAACACTATAAAAATCTCCTATGAGATAAGACAAACAGATCACTAGCTAGTTGGAAGAACAGTTACATAGGCCAACACTAGAGAAACTTACCAGTGCAAGTGCAGCTTGAATACAGAATCACCCTCCAGGTATACTCTTCAAAGCATGGTCTGATGTCTTCCCTAGGTACCGTGGTATACCCCCACATTCACCTGTATAAGTCACTAATATAAATGCAACTAGGTTGCCAATGCACCAACAGTCACCAGGCGGGTACAGTCGACAGTCGGGTGGACCGCAATGAGCAGGGTACCAAGATCGAAACCTATCAAGGGTATCGAAAGAAATTTTTCTAGAAGGTGATTGAGGACCTCGAATGGATTCGAGTCCCATGAAGCTCCGTAGAAAATGTGATCGACGAAATCCCAAGATAATCCCTCTATATGCATTCCCCACTACGCTTGGTCTGGCTTTGGAGGGGTTATCTCCGCTACCTTTTCGCATGCAACCTCGTGTTTATACCCTGTGTTAGAGGGGGGTCCCACGTAACTTTCAAAATTACTATAATTTCAAGCTCTCCCTAGCATATACTCTTATGTTTTTTTTTGTAGCCTTGAAGAGTTTCCTCTCCAATCCTAAATCAAGGCTCTAGCCTAGACTAAATTGATGGACCCTCCAAACACAAAGTCTAATAACTTTTAATTAAGAATTAATTTTAGTGGTTGTATTAATTCAAAGGGAATGAAAGTGAAACCAATGATGTTATTTAAGAGATGAAAGAGAATAACATATGATGAAACTGAAAACAAAGTACTTCTTCACAAATAAAGATTTGCCAATTTAAACTCTTTAACCAAACTTTTTTGTAACTACTTTTCTCAGATATTTGAAAAGAAAAAACTTAAAACAAGATTTCTCTTGACTACAAGCTACTTAATGTCCTAAGCATTCAAATAAATAACTTAAGAAAAAATTATTTTTCCTTGGTAAATAAAGCAACTAAACTGAACTACTTTTACCAAACAAAGAAATGTTTTTTTTTTAATTGTTTTATGCTTAAAAACAAGAAATTTGAAAATGAATTATTTTCTCTTCTTCTAAAGAAAAAAAAGGGGGAAATGACGACAATACAAGACCAATAAATTACTTCATTCCCAATCGCAGATCACAGGAATTCACTGACAATACCAAACAGGAAGATCACAACAGACTCACACACTTTCCTTAAAACCCTAATAAGGAAAACACAAGAAATGTTTGATAAAAAGAAAGCTATGTTGAGGTCAGACTTAGGCTACAAAATTTTATAACAAAGGCCAGGTATAGATCAATAAAAACCCTGAGAAGTGTGAATTCTGACAGGGAAGAGGATGACTGCCTCTTTTTTTTTTTCTCAACACAGGCACGCTACTGACACTTCAGCAGCCTGTGTATGTACGTGGTGTTGGTTGTGGAGCCTGATTATCTTTCTGATTAAGAGGTCCTTTCTTTCAGCCGTGTTTATACCCCATGAAGTATTTAAACCCCAAAAGTATGTACACTCTTCGACATGGGGGAGTGCAGAGGGGTGGGTACCCCCTCGATGGGGTCCGGGGGGGCTATCCCCCCCGGCTGGGGGGTCTGGGGGCAAGCGGGCCCCTAGCGGGGGTTCAGGGGGGAAGCCCCCGAAGGAAAAATTTCCTTGTAAATGTATATTGTAATTTCATTGTAAATATGGACCATTCCTTATAAGTTCGCAGATCTAACAATAGAGATTATGTTAGGGTTTTTTTCCCTAGAAGGAAACCCTCTTTTATGAGGGAAATGTATTGTGGCTATGGTTGATGGTGAATATTGTATTCTAAGATAGGAGACTGTGAGAGAAAGAAGAGGAAGTTACAACGGGTTTGTTGTAGGTTGTATCCCTTCATATGCTGGATAATAATAAAGGAAGGACCTGGAAATTTCTTTGGTGGACGTAGCCCACACTGGATGAACCACATAAATCTGTGTCTCTATTGTATTGTGTATATTCTGTGTTTTGTTTTCCATATTTGTTTTATTTTATTTCTCTGTGGTCCTTCTTTTCTAACAATTGGTATCAGAGAGAAAGGTAACTCGCAGGAAAAGAGGGTTCCTGGTTTGAGTGGGAGCAATGTCGGAAGATGGAAAGTTTAGGGTCGAGAAATTTAACGGCCAAAACTACTAGCTATGGAAGATGCAGATGGAAGGTTTTTTATATCATAAGGATCGATTCCTACCATTGGGTAGAGTAGTAAAGAATATGATGGCCATGAAGGACGAAGAATGGGAGATTCTTGACAGAAAGCCTCTAGGAACGATACGGCTGATCCTGGCAACGTCGGTGGCTTTCAATATTTCCAAAGAAAAGAAAAAAAAGGGTTTGATGGACACATTGGCCAAATTGTATGAAAAAACCTCGATGTCCAATAAGGTATTTCTAATGAAGATATTATTTAATATGAAGATGTCAGAAGGTGGGTCTGTTGCAGATCATTTAAATGAATTTAATACGGTTACTAATCAACTAAGTTCTGTAAAAGTGGACTTTGATGATGAGGTCAGG
>ML792275.1:158735-177296 GCA_009831015.1 Picea engelmannii | reverse complement strand
GATTATTGTTCATACCATGGGATTCGTAGAGAGAAGACAGTTCCAAGAACACCACAAGAAAATGGTGTGTCAGAAAGGATGAACATGACAATCATGGAGCGTGCAAGGAGTATGAGATTGCATGCCAGTTTTCCCTTACAGTTCTGGGAAGATGTTGTAGATACTATTGTTTACTTAATAAACAGAGGACCTTCAAGCTCTTTGGATGGTATAATTCCAAAGGAGGAATAGACAGGAAAAAAGGTAAACTATTATTTTTGAAAAATTTCGGTTGTGAAGCATTTGTCCATATTGATAAAGAAAATAGAACAAAGCTTGAGGCAAAATCCAAGAAGTGTACCTTTATTGGATATGGTGTTAATGATTTTGGTTATCGCTTATGGGATTATGAAAATAACAAAATCATTAGGAGTAGAGATGTCATATTCAATGAGAAGTTCACATACAAAGATTTGTTGCAGGGAAAGAAACAGGAAAAAGAAAAACAAGAATACACAATGCTTGATGAGGTCACTGAAAAAGAAATTCCAAAGGAACCAAAAAATCAAAATGTACAACAACAGGAGCAGGAGGTACCTCAAACATCTTCAAGTGTTGTTAGAATATCTACCAGGTTAAGTATACCCCCTGAACGATACTCTCCTTCATTGTATTATTTATTGTTGATTGATTCTAGTGAACCAGAATGTTATGAAGAGGCAATGCAGGTAGACACCAAAAAGAAGTGGGATAAAAGAATGAAAGAGGAAATGGATTCCTTGGAAAATAAACAGACTTGGGACTTGGTTCAGTTTCCTACGGGAAAAAGAGCATTGCAGAATAAATGGGTTTACAAGTTGAAGGAAGACGATGGAGGAGAAAAGCGGTACAAGGCTAGACTTTTTGTAAAGGGGTTTGCACAAAAGAAAGGTATAGATTTTGATGAAATATTTTCTCCTTTTGTTAAAATGACTTCAATTAGGACTATTTTAAGTCTTGTGGCAGTAGGATATTTGCATCTTGAACAGTTAGATGTAAAAATAACTTTTCTCGATGGGGATTTGGAGGAAGAGATTTATATGCAGCAGCCACAAGGGTATGAGGTCAAAGGGAAGGAGAATCTGGTATGAAGGTTGAAGAAGAGATTGTATGGCCTAAAGAAAACTCCAAGGCAGTGGTATTTGAAGTTTGAAAGGTTTACGACAGAACAGGGTTATAGTAGATGTCATTCTGATCACTATGTTTATTTTAAAAGGCTAGAAAATGGAAGCTTTATTATCTTTCTATTGTATGTAGATGACATGCTTGTTGCAGGGTCTAATATGCAGGATATAAATATGCTCAAGAATAAATTAGCCAATTCATTTGCGATGAAGGATTTGGGTGCTGCAAAGAAAATCCTTGGCATGAGAATAACAAGAGACAGAAAAAATTGCAAATTGACATTGTCTCAGGGTAAGTACACAGAGAAGGTGTTGGAGAGGTTTAGAATGCAGAATGAAAAACCAGTTAGTACACCTTTGGCTAGCCATTTCAAATTAACTAAGGAAATGTGTCCCAAGACATAGGAGGAGATATAATACATGTCCAGGGTCCCTTATTCATTAGCAGTTGGTAGCTTGATGTATGCAATGGTTTTCACAAGACTAGATATTGCACATGCAGTGGGAGTTGTGAGGAGGTATATGAACAATACAGGTAAAGAACATTGGGAGGTAGTAAAGTGGATTCTCAGGTATTTGAGAGGTACTACTACTCATGCATTATGTTTTGGAGGTTCAGACACTTTTCTACGAGGATATGTTGATTCAGATATGGCAGGTGATAAATACAACAGGAGGAGCACCACAAGGTATGTTTTTACTATAGGTGGAACAACAGTAAGTTGGATTTCAAAACTACAAAAGGTTGTTGCACTTTCAACAATAGAGGTAGAGCATGTTTCTACTACAGAGGCTAGTAAAGAGATGATTTGGTTATAGAGGTTTATGGAGGAATTGGGAAAGAAGCAGGAGAACAACAGGTTGTATTGTGACAGTCAGAGTTTCATTCACCTTGAAAAGAACTCAGCCTTCCATTCAAAGACTAGGCATATACATTTGAGGTACCACTTCATACGATCCGCCTTGGAAGATGGAAATTTTAAGTTGGAAAAGATACACGCTAGCCAGAATCCTGTAGACATGTTAACAAAGGGAGTAACTAGGGAGAAACTGAGTTCCTGCTCAGTTTCAGTTGGTCTTCAAGAATGAATATGAAGATGAGAAATTTTCCAGGTCCAAGAAGGTTTAAGGTCCAACAAATATAGCAGCGGTGGAGTTGTTGAGATCAGTCTCCAAGTGGGAGATTGTTGGTTGTGGAGCCTAATTATCTTCCTGATTTAGAGGTTTCAGCTATGTTTATACCCCATGAAGTATTTACACCCCAGAAGTATGCACACTCTTCCATGCAGGGGAGTGCAGAGGGGGGGGTACCCCCTCTGCGGGGTCCAGGGGGGCTATCCCCCCAGTTGGGGGGTATGGGGGCAAAGCCCCCGAAGGAAAAATTTCCTTGTAAATGTATATTGTAATTTCATTGTAAATATGGACCATTCATTATAAGGTCATAGATCTGACGGTAGGAGATTATGTTAGGGTTTTTTTCCCTAGAAGGCAACCCTCTTTTATGAGGGAAATGTATTGCGGCTATGGTTGATGGTGAATATTGTATTCTACGATAGGAGACTATGAGAGAAAGAAGAGGAAGTTACAACGGGTTTGTTGTAGGTTGTATCCCTTCATATGCTGGATAATAATAAAGGAAGGACCTGGAAATTTCTCTGGTGGACGTAGCCCACACTGGGTGAACCACGTAAATCTGTGTCTCTATTGTATTGTGTATCTTCTCTGTTTTATTTCCGCATTTGTTTTATTTTATTGCTCTGTGGTCCTACTTTTATAACACGTGGGATTTCCAAATGCAGGGCGCATATGCATGTGTCTAGACCCACTACAGGCCGCGTACACCTCTGTAACTTCTCAAAAAAGATGAAAATCAACAGTCAAGCAAAGGCAGGGAGAACTGATATGGAAGACTAGAATCCCTTAAAGACACAGAAGCTTACAGAAAATAAAAAAACAGTAAATAAACTGATTCAAAGCACCCAAAAGAATATCCCCAAAAAACCCTAGAGGTCTCCCCAGTACTGTCGCCAATTCTGCTATAGCGGGAAAACCCCTCTACGGACTACACTAGGGTTCTAAAGTGCAGGCATAACTAACCATCTAAAGTATCCTATTTTTAACAATTATCCCATCATTACCCCACAATCATACCTAAAATACAAATTATAGGGATCCAGTAGGCATACCTTAAACTCCATGTCTGGTGTCGATCCCTTTGCGCTTAGTTTCTTCTCAACTGCAAATATCCTCCCAAGGCCAACCTACATTCACCAAAATACAAACAAGAAACTACAAGCATGCATTCTATATATGGATTAGTGGGTTAGACATCACAACAAAGAATGTAAACAAATCATAAAGATTTAAGACATCATTTGGCAGGACGGAAAAAGTATTTATTTATATTAATCTCACAAAAATTCATTTACAACATGAGATCGACGACTACTCCAAGAAATTGGTCCTGGGCTCCTCTTCACTATGCACCAATTGCTTTCATGTCTTCTTCTCCTCTTCAATTCTCTCTAGGGAAATGGAAAAGGCTTGAAATGGAAGAAAAAGGAATTCTAGCTCAAACTCACAATGTGTTTGCAAAATATTGAGGCAAAGGGGGAATACTGAAATGCACAGAGTTTCTATGCTCTCATGCTTCTCTTTGGAATGGAACCCCAACACCTTCTTTTATAGGCCAAAACAGACAGTAACGGTTGGGGTGATTGACTATGGGCGGTCAACTGGTTAGGTAAAGGCCTGAAAACCTGTATTCCTTTGCAATTTTCATTTTTCATGTTTTTTGTGAGTGTACGCAGGCTGTAGTGGTGCAAAAAGCGTGTGTATGTGGGCAGTAGTGGTGCAGGAAACGTACACCTTCAAAACAATGGTTTTTTAGAAGAGTTGTTCAATGATGGCTTGACAAAGATAGCAAGTAAGATGTCTTGATGCCAGGTATGCATGTCTGGTGCAATTTATGGTTATAACAATACTTTACCAGTTCTAAAAACCTTATTTCATATTCATTTATGGTCATGCTCCCAATCTTGAGTTCGAAGAACTCCTTCATTTTCTTGTCGTAGTATCTCTTGGTCAAGTATTTCTTTTGAAAATACTTCTTGAATTCCTTCCAAGTAACATTTTTCTCATTAATGTGTTACCTCTGCACAAATTAGTCCCACCACATGGATGCCTTTCCCTTGAGTTGATCGATGGAAATTCTTCACTCTGCGTGTGAAGAGTAATTATGCAATTGAAAATACTTCCTCATGCCTAGAAGCCATGTTTTAGTATCTTCATCCATCTTGTTCTCACCATAAAATGTAGGAGGTTTGATTTTTTTCATTTCTCCTTTTAGCTCATCCACCCTAGACCTCCTCTTAAGATTCATGACAGGGGATGGAATTGAGCTACTATGTGATCTCCTAGTGGAATGCCCTGGGGAGTGATGGTGATGTCTTCCAACACTTCTTTCTCTTCTCCTCTCATCATGAGACCCGTGACTCCCTGATTTTCTAGAGTCATTCTCCTTATCCATCTTCTTTTCTATTATGTCCAAGATCTACATTAACTTTATGTTGAAGTTCTCCTACTTCTCCTTCTCTTTCATAAGACTCTCATTATCATCTTTATAAATTTGGACATCCTTCTGCAAAATTTTATTGGTCTCCACCATGTTCATGTTTTCTTCTTTTCCTTCTCTATGACTATTTGAGTTTGTACCTTCATTACCCACATTGACATACATTCCTATGATATCATCATCCTATATATAAGACCCTGCATATATTCCATGACTCTGAACTCTATGCTAATCCTGTTCTGATCTAATTTATGTTAACTCTGCAAAATGTGTAGCCAACTAAACTTGTTAGGATAATTGATTTATCAATTTCATGAAATTATGAACAATTTTGGTTCAATAATGGATCAGAATTATTTCTTCTAGTTTCCTAAAAAATTGAATGCCAAGATCAATTTTTTGGGTGAACAGTTATACTCTAGTGTTCAATACCTTTCCTATTCCTGCTTACATGCTCAATTCCGAGTCTTGAGCAAAAAGTTATGGTTATTTGAAGAAATTCCCTTTATGTGAGGGAAATCTTTGTACAAGTGATCTTTTTCGGGAGCCAAATTAGCTATTGGACCTGTGATGGATCCTCTCTTAAGGTTCACAGGCCCCTGTGATTTCCCTCAAATGTAGGTACGTACAAATAAAAAATCCACCGACTCCTTCTCTAGTCCCCTTCTCTATCTTAAAAATCAATTTTTGGGCACTAGCCCTTTTACTTCGGCCCAAAAATCATGTGACCGAGGGATAGAACCAGGAAATAACCTAAAAGTAACTTATCTGGATATTTGGGAATCTGATGCTACGAAAATTTGTGCTTCATATGTTTCTCCCTCAACACACTCCAAAACCCCCGAATTTTGAATTGGCAAACTTACAAACTGGCATTTCTCCAAAGCTTAGGGACTCCGACGCTCCGGAGTTTGGGATTCAAAAGATTTCTCAACACAACACAACACTTCCCCGAATGAGCACTTCTCTGGAGATTCAAGACTTTGGCACTCCGAAGCTTTGAGATTCAGAATATTTCTCAATACCACACCACAATCCACCTGAACGTTGAATTGGCGAACTACGCCAATGCTCTGTAGCTCTGGAGCTTTGGGCTTCGAAGGATATTTCAACACAAAACTCCACTTCCTTTGAAATTTGAAGTGGTGAACCCCTGAAGGGTTCAAGAATCAATGGTCCACACCCCCTACTGATATCTATGGTAAATAAGAACTACAGGACTCCGGGCTTCAGAAGTTTCTACGAATCCTACGCACAATACCTCTGAACCGTCGAACGCCTAAGTTGAGATTGATGACTCTTGCTCCTCCTACAGCCAACGAATGAGATCCCCTCTGAAAATTCAGGCTTCATGAGTTCTAAGGCCTCAATTATCACTGCCTCCCAAATTTTTGAACGTCGAATTGGCGATGGGATGACATCTACGGTTCTCATGTCTTCGTCCACAAATGGCCTGGATTGACTCCGGGCGTCGGGACTTCAGAACTTTTCACATTAGAACACCTTCCAACCCCAATCCTCCAGAGAGTCGAACTTCTGAAGGTTTGAAAATATGTTGATATGTGTCCCTGATGAACAATGGTCTAGATTTACTCTAGAGTTCAAGACTCCAGGATATTTTCCTCCTGGCAACACAAGAACCCATTTCTCTCGAAGTACCGAACCTCCAAACTGTCATGAGATTTATGGATCACACTTGCCTGCATGCAGATTCGATGGTTCAGATATGATATTCCCAAAAACAATTCCCCTCCTAGTCTGGGCTTGATCTGATGACCCATATCTATCCTTGGCCAATCCAACAGTTGACACTTCTCCATGTGATCTACGACGTAGATTCACTCTGGGACTTCAGAGCTTCAAGGATTTTCCCTCTTTCATGAAAAATGACTTAAAACAACCGAAGTAGAAAAGTCTAAATGACTTTGAGGATTAACGTTCGTTCTTCTTACATTGACCTAATGAGTATGCGGGGTTTGGCCTTCTCCCAAATAGATCCAATGACCCATATCTAATCTTGCGGACCAAAACAATGACTGTTGTGGTTTCTTTCCTCTGTTGGATTTATTGAACTGCTACACCTCTTGATCTTTTGAACATAGTCCAAGTGTTCTCTCAATGCCTTCCTGACACCCCTAGACTCACTGTAACTTCAAAAATATGTGAAATTTCACTTCAATTTCAACTTTATCATCCCATCTAGGCTCAGTGTTGAAAAATGGAGTTACTATACCATATTGTAGCATCCCCATCCACCCTAGTGTTGTGATATCCCATGTGAAATAAAATTTGAAATGTATACAATATTTAAATCATACAAAAACTATCAAAAAGACACAATTTTATATAGTATAATGATGGAAATACACATGCAACATACACAAGAAAAACCCATAAGAACAAATGCATAAATAAGGTTGAAGCATGTAATTTAACACACAATTGACACTTGTCTTTTATAGAAATACCACCAACTATGTGCAGACCTTCCACGGTCCTCCTAGCCTTAGACCATGCTGCTCAATAGTATCAATAGTGGGTCACCCTCGAGTTGGGACTAAACTCCACCCAGGAAAAGGAATTCTTAACCAGGTTGTTGTATCTCAGGCGACAAAAATAACTCTCTCACAAGTGCTAACTTAAACTGAAATCCTACACTCCCTCATTCCCCACATGCCCGTCCCACCCCAGGAAATGTGCCCCTTATCTACTCAACAGTACTTTGGATGCCCCATTTCCTGTCCGAGGCTTCAACAATAGGTCGAATAGGAAGTCTCAGAGCCCTGTAGCTGAATTTTGGCACCTTCAGGAAAACAATTCCCAACAAGTCTCTCACCCAGAGAGAGTTTCTCATAGGCTTGATAACATGTCTCTTCAGTATCCCATGGGCCTAAACACCCACTTCTTCATTCCATCTATTTCGTTAACCAAGTACAGGAACAAGTACAGGTATAGTACTAGCTCAGGTAAGGTACAAGTGAATTGTTCATGACAAAGAGGTATGGTGGACAACTGAAATCCGTGAGCCTGGGAAAATGGAGAAAATGATGGAATGAATGGGAAATGCATTAAGTCCAAGATATTTGTATGCATGTTCCCAACTTGACACTGTTGAGAGATACTTTGTCCCACTTG
Organism: Picea engelmannii; assembly: GCA_009831015.1. NCBI lineage: Eukaryota > Viridiplantae > Streptophyta > Pinopsida > Pinales > Pinaceae > Picea > Picea engelmannii. The sequence goes on along the minus strand of ML792275.1, from coordinate 169,445 downwards.
TCCCCATCCTTTAGAACTTAGGATAAAAGTAATTATCCAGATTTTATACTTTAAGGAATATTAATATAATATTCCTTCTTAGCTTAAGCTCCCTAGATTAGCTCCATATCCTTAACAATTAGCCCCCCTTTCCCTAACTAGTTGAGTTTAGTCCCCCATACTCTTTTACATGGTTGGTCTACACAAAATGATGTATTTTTCATTAATATTTTCATGTGAATACATTTACATTTACATCACATATATACTTATTCTTTCTGCATCCTGACTCACCAACCTAAGTACAGTTGTATTTTACATTTACATTTGGGGTTTGACCCAAGGGTATTACAATTCAACCGGTAGAATCATCATAGTTACACAAGATATATCATGATCATGTAGATCAACTCATGAGAAACATAATCACTATCAATATCATATGATATCCTCAACTACATCATCTCTCAAAGCCATACTCCATTTGAGTAATGAGGCCTGATGTTGAATAAGTCACTCACCCCACTCATGTGAATGTTTTAGGGATGTGCATGTTGATTCATGGTTAGACTGTGTTCCCTTATATTTCACTTGGTTGTGTATTTAAACAAGTAAGGAACTATATGGTTTGTACATGTAAACGCTTAGGCCCTGTAGTGGCTCGAGTTAAAGAAAATGAATTGTGAGTCTGTCGACCATGAGAACAGTTTTATGTATACATATCAACACTTCCCATTGTTTTGAATTTCCTAGAAAAAGGAGTCGGTTAAGCTTAGGAGAGGTAGTGCATGTATGCACAAAGTCTCTGGAAGGAGGACAAAGACCTAGAACCTCTTAAGTTATAGAGATTGGTGAACGAGTGCAAGGGGTGTGCGGGAGGTTCTTATAAGTCTCAAGATTAGGAGAAAGAGCACAAAGCACATGTTCGTGCCTAATTCCTTAAGAGAATATGAAGCTCAGGAAAGATAGTGATATTTAAGTCTCGAAAGGGAGGACCCTTTCATTTGGAAGATGAGTGGACGAGATCCATTTGGGAGGATCCAAGGTTCATCACGACCATTGGATTTAGAGAAGGAGCATGGGTTTTAACCCCCCCCTCGCCTTAATTCTTCAGCCTTCGTGAGTTCAATGAAATTTGTGTATTTTTCATAAGGGAGATCGATCCTACAAAGTCCTGAATTCCGAAGTGAATCGTGACACTCCATCAGAATGGATATGTGTCACCAGATCCCACGGTTCGGAGAGTGGCACTTTGGTAGTTTTGAGTCGTTGTGTTAGCAGGAAGAGAAACTCCTGAAGGGACAAAGACCGAAGTCCTGAAGCCACAAGAGACATATATATATATGGATATACATGTTTGGATCTCAACCATGATATATGAGGGATGTTAGAAGGCTATCCATCTAGAGTGACATGGCATAGTGACATCATCCAGGGTGACGTGAAACCATGATAAACGCACCACGTGCCACCTGAATTCAGGTGTTTCGCAGACCCTATAGGTCCATTAAAAATGTTGGCATAGGGGCAGACCCAGGGTTCAACACTACAACAATGCACCAAAAAAACCCTAACTACCGACCCTTTCGGAAACACTTGCAAAGCAGATGAAGTCTCACCCGAGGTAGACGTAGGGAGGTTGCAGGACTCAAGCGTATAAAACCTAACTGGGACATAGATATGTGATCAAAGTACTTAACAGATCACTTAGCAGTTATCATTCATTAGAATTTAACCCTTATTCACATTGCAAGTAAAACCCTAATTACAAAACAACACAATATTCAACAAGATCTAACACACCCAAGCACTTAGCACATAGAAATAGAGCAGATCTAGCATTCATTTACATTACTAAACACTAAGATACTATATCATATGAATCTAGCATACATAAATATGACAACACTAAGCATAAATCTCATCAATCACACAAAGCAACCATAACATAGGATATACGTGGTTCACCCCCAGTGTGGGGCTACGTCCACCAACTCTTTGTCTTGTTTATTATCTTCTGTCAATATATTTACATGCACAGAGCCTCAAAATCAACTCCGCATAGGATAGGAGATCTACGTGCACCTTGCCATATCCTCCTTCCCTAAGCTTGGCACAACATAGAGACTTTCTTACAATCACTTTCACTTAGCACTAAAAGTTCTCAATACACAATATGCACAGAGATAACTCAATCACATAGATCCAACCGCTTACATCACTTGCACTTAGCATAATACAAAACTTAGCACCGTATACCTCTTAGATCTAGTTTGTTTCTTATATCGCTTAGATATCTATTTATACATTACAAAATGGGACTAATCATGGGTAAGAACCATGGGTCGACATCCCATAGCTGTTAGATAAACCCTAAACCCAAAAATCCCACAAAAGGGGGTGATATCCCACGATCTCCACTTCGCCTAGTGCTTCATCTTTAACTAGCCTAATGAAGTCCCAAAATTGTCCAAACATGACCAGAATTTCCACAAAACCTGGTCAAGGGCCAACATGCCCCCAACCCTCTCCTATGACTCGTCCTGAGTCACTTTGATCTAGGTAACTCTACCTCGAAGGCCTCGAGCTTAGCTCAAGCTACCTCGACCTGTTACTTCACTAAAGCCTCCTGCTCGACGAACTCTTGAATAACTTTCTCAGTCATCGGTCCTTCCAAGCATTGTTCTACCGTGGTGACTGATTGTTCTAGTTGTGCACATTGTCCTTCAATCTCCTCAAAAAGTGTGCAAGCTTCATCCTATACTGGTTGGAGCCTATGGGTCACTTCCATGAAATTACTTTGGATGGCATGGACCTGTTGTTGAACCGTGCACCATTCTTGTAACCTTTTCATCCTCTCATCTGGTGACAGTAGCTTCAACTGTGCTTGCACTGTTGTTGTTTTTTGCTTTGAATCCTAGAGCTGTGACTCCAATTACCTTAGTTCAGGGTCCTCTGTAAGGAGCTCATAGGTATGCGCACTTCGATTGCTGAGTTTCTTGTATTACAAGTCCAATGCCTTGATTCTTTCGACTGCGCTCCTGGTAGTTCCCTCTCTCTGATATCGCACTTCCTGCAGAGTGCTTGGCATGAATTGTAGTTCCAGTTCTTCTATTCGTTCTTGGAGCTACTGAATGGCTTCAGTGAGCTTCCCTACCTGGCTCTTAGCTGTATCTTCTTCTATCTGTGTGAGGCCCATCACAGAGAGAAGTGTTGTGGTGACTGCTTATTTAACTCCCATCTGCTCCACGAGAAACTATTCTTTCTCCTTCTGGATCTGCACTCTATCCTCTACAAACTTCCCCTAGAGGTTGTCATTTTCTTGTTGTGCAACCCGACATTGCTCTATGGATTCCTCCTTTGCTTGCTTCAGGGCCTCTATGGCATGTTATTTTTCCTCCTGGACACGATGAAGGCGAGCCTTTGTCAAGTTTTCTAGTCTACGTAGTTGGGCAGGATCATCTTCTACTTTTATGTCCCCTACTGACAACGACGCAGTATGCACTACCCGACTCGAATAAATAAAATGTTGTACCCCTTTGAGCTTTTCCTTGATCTTGTCAAACATTGTCTCCTATTTGGATTTTCTTCACTGTAATATGTCCTCTGAGGTATCTGATACAGCGACAATGATAAGTTCAATGTCATCCACTGTGAGCACAGTGTGGAATGGAGTTTTATTGGCTTTTGAATTCTTCCGCTATGAAGGGTTCATTGGGGAACCCTTTCTTTTCTTGGATGTTTCTATCTCTGTTAGGGGATCTTTAGGCAGTGTTACTTCACCCTACTTCTTCTTGTTTTCTTCCCCTTCATCCTCTTCTTTGTCTACTTCATCACCTCCTCCCCCTTCAGGGGAATCTGGTGTATTTTCCTTTTATGCGCTTCTCAATTCCTATACCTCTTCCTTATTTTTCTTCCTACTGTTGATGGGTGCATCATATTCTTCGCGAGTGACCATAGGGATTCCGATGAGGTCGGGGTCGGAGAGTTCTTCCTGGTCAACTGGTACAAGGAACTCTACAGGCCATTCCTTGGTTATTTCTTCCATTCCCTCCTATGTGAGTTTGTAATAGGACTTTAGCTCTTCTTTGTTTTTGTCTCAGTGTGCAGTGATATAAATGAAATGCCTATCTACGCGGAACTTCACAAGTGGCCTGAACCTATGCAGGGTATTCAATGTCATGCGAGGGAAAGATTCAATGTCCCTCTTTAGTTGTATATAATAGGTGTGGAACACCACATTTTATTTCCATTGTTTTTCCATGTCGCTCAAATACCATAACATAATGAAATTTGTAACTAGTGGTTCAGATAGCTCAATTTCAGGGAAGGTCGCCCCTTCCAGCATCTCCCAAGAAATGAAGGCAATGAGGATCAACAACCAGCTGAAATGACACTCATAGCCCTGATCCTGAGCTTCGCGACAGTCTTTCTCTAACTAGTTGATGAGGTAGCTCACCCAGTTCATTTGCATCCCTTCAATGCATTTTTCTGCAAGGTCGACGACAAACCCCATGACCTGCATTGGCCTATTCTTCTTGACGAGCTTACCAATGTTCAACTGGAAATCTAGGCACACTGTGCCATTCTAGATGAAGGCTTCCTTATAGCCCCACTTTCCTTTCTTCACATCACCGTAGGTTTATTTTATGTGTTGTGCTAGGGTGCGATCTGCAGCCTTCCCTAGGTACATCAACAATCTATCAGACCATTTTCATTACGAAAATGACTGCCCGATTTTGACCATTTTTCAAACTGGAAATTGATTGACTGTCAGAAATATCGAACCACTTTCCGGAATGGAAAGGAACTTCCCAACTTGGACCATTTTTTGAACTGGAAAATTATTGTCCATAAATCAATAACATATCAGTTCTCCGTCCCAACCTATGAGTAATCACTTCCTTATTTAATAAGGAAGTCATCTCCATGAGCCCCAGCTTGTCCCTTAAGTAAGCAAACTTTTCATCTTGGCCAAAGGCTTTACCAAAATATATTTTATCTACTCATTTGTGGAGATATACTAGAGAACCAATTCTCCCCTATGGACTTTATCACAGAGAAAATAATGCTATCTAGAGGAGATGTTAGTTTAACTTGTGAACAAGTGCAATAAGCATCTATATCAATAGTATTCAGATGTAGTCGAGTATTCATTGCACCTAGAAATAAAAAAATATTTCAAAGACCGCTTTCACAATTTGTAATGTAGAAACTATCATCCTTGACATACAAAAATTTGAAGCTTAATAATTTAATCAAACCTAGAACCTGAATCCTCCTCTATTATGGAGGATGCGCTTGTTCCTCTGAATGAAAAAAATCCAAGATTACATCTTCGATAAGGTCTCTAATACTTTTCCTGCAAACACACTCATGTTTTTCTAGATGATATAACTTGGATAACATGTACAAGTGTATACCTTTGAAGTCTTGTAGCATCATCCAACTTGTCTTCCAATCTAAAACTAGATACCATCTTGACAAGAAGAGATTAGATTCAATCATTAGAACAAGCTAGAAACTCTAAAATTTCAAATTTGACTACAAAATCAATTTTAACATAAGTAAACATTTGAATTTGACTTTGACTGGTCAACCTTTGACTTTGACCATTCAAACTTTGACTTTGACTTTGACCAAAAATTCAATCCTGGATTTTTTTCTAGCTGAGGGTACCAAGCAGTGTGCTAGGCTAGGGCACACTAGGATCTCAAGGGATTTGGTAAAATGCTTCATCATAAGTGCATGAACACAAGGGTTAGGTTTTGTTGCAAATGTATAATTAGAAAACCTAGATACAACTGTAACTGGTGCCATAACGAGCTTAACAAATAACTTCCCAATGTATCTTACAATGGTTAGACTATCTAAAGATAGTGTGGGCCAATAACCTATTATAAATAAATAGATGTGATCATTTTTCCATAGACAATATAGCAATATTTTCACTCAACCATAAGCACAAAGGCCACCCCCGAGCACCTTACCCTTGACAGAAAAAATAATTATGGAAGTAGACCAATAGCCAACCAAGGTAGTGTTATCCAAGGCTAGAGCACCAAGCAATAATAAACAAATACCAAGAAGAAAGTCCAAACCATAACCAAGAGAAAGTCCAACTAAAAGATAAAATCCCAGTTGCAACAACATCACTCCCTCTCAAAACTTGTGCACCACTAGTCTTATGCAGTTGTGAGTGAGTAAGTGTCAAACGAGCTCTAGTGCCCTCTATTTATACTTCTCTATCTCACTTGACTGGGACACATTTTATTTATGGAGGATAATAACTCAATATTAAATATTCTCTTGAGTCGTTTTGTCTTCTAGGGTTATTATCCAACGTTTTAGGGTTTCTCTTGCTTCAAAGAATATTCTAGTCTTGTCAAAGGTTACACATGGAGGTTAATACCTCCCACAGATACCATAATATAAAAAATCCCTCCTATATAGGGAGGTATTAAAGGAAATGGTCTTGAGAAAAAACAAACCATTCAACCGATAGCATCATCATAGCCACACATGTTATCTCATGATCACATAGATCAACTCACGAGAAACATCATCACTATCAATATCAGCTAATATCCTCAAACACATCATATCTCAAGGCCATACACCATCTGAGTAATCGGGGATGATTTTGAATAAGTCACTCACTCCACATAATGATAAGAAAACCATTTCTATAATCTATACATATGTCCTAGAAGAATAATTGTTCCAACAGATGATGGAAGTCACCCCATGAGCTACAAGGACTATTCTTCTAATCCAGACATACGTCCTAGAATAATGACTATCCTGGACCATTTTCCCTCCATCCACTACTGTGAACTCATGAAAAATGTCTATCCACTAGCAATGTTTCAACCTGGACCATCCTCCACAGGAAGGATGTCTTCCCACCAACAATTTTTCCTTCCTGGACCATTCTCTACTTAGATAATGTCTGTCCATCAACACATTGACTATCCATCTAGTTGGAAATCATCTTCAACACTAGTGGTAGTCTCCATGGAAATCAGAACAATGTCATCTTATATAACACAACAATGTCTATCCATAGTAGTACAAAACTACTACCTAGTGGTACACAACTACTCCTAGTAGCACATGGCTATTAACTAGTGACACATAGTCACTATCAGTGGATCACATCCACCATAGTAGCATACAACTACTGTCTAGAGACATATAGTCTCAACAAAAATCATATCATCTTATATCAACCTGCATAAACAATATAATGATACAAACTAAGTCATCTGGGCCATTATTCCACTCACATATGTGAGATATAGAAGATCATTTTCCCTCATAAAGTAAAACATCAACCATGGGATATATAGACTATTCTTCCCAATAATAGAAGAACAATTTTCCCTTATTTTTTAGCCTAGACCATTCACCTAACTGGTTCCTTCCTCCATCACTAATCATAGTGCAACCTGGAGAGAATGAGTCTACCCAAGGGAATTATTTTCCATGATTATTGAACCTGGACCATTCACCTAACCTAGCCATTCCTCTAGATATTAGCACTAATAACAATACAACCTATAGAGAATTATTTTTCCCTCAGGAACGATTTTCTGTACCATTTCCTATGGACATGACCATCATGCACCCACCTCCAAAACAGACCATTCTTCGAAACTCCTCACAACTATGAACTTCAAAAGAATCATTTCTCGGATCATCGCAATATATTATAGTCAAATCCATCACCTAATCGGGCAGTCCATAAACCAACTTACGAAGCCACACTGCTTCTATACAAGCATCACAAGATGCAATATACTCTTCTTTTGAATGGATAAGTGAAACATACTTATGTTTCCTGATATCCCATGACATTGTGGAAAAGATCAAACTGAAACATATCCAAGTAGCACTTCTTCTATCATATGCACTCCCTTCCCAATATGAATCGATAAATCCATGCAGTTGTATATCATAACTTAAACTTCCCACAAAAACAAATATTCGATTGAGTGTTCTCCAAATACATCAACGAGCCAATCAATTTTTGATACAGAGATGGGTATATTGGATTAGAGTCTCCAAAATTAGTCATATCTGTCATAATGGGATTTTCCCATGGATTTCCAATCCATCATCCCATAATTTTGAAGAATCATTTCATTATACTTCCTCTATCATAGGAAGTTTTCACCACGATTATGTTGTACATGAGAGGCTCTGCACCATGTTTACTTGAATCCATATAAGGTCTTCTCCCATATACATACAAGGGTCTCTTTTTGGTATACCTCAAAACCTTGAGGTTTCTCTACATACGCTTCTTCTTCAATTAATTTTTTGAGAAGAATAGTATTTAAATTCATCTGATGTAAACTCCAACCCATGGATATTGCAGGAGATATAATGGCTTAGGTAGATGTATATCTGGTTACTAGAACAATTTTTCATCGTAGTCTTGTCCCTCCTACTGGGAGAACCCTCTTTCCCTCAGCCTCACCTTGTATCTATCAATCCTTAAGTGTTTTTCACAATTTCTAACAAACATTGTTCTTCATCACAACTTCATTCAATTCCTTCTGCTTGGCTGCTTCTGGTGCGTTCAAACTGGTTCAATTGGTTGTTCTGAATTTTCTTTCTTTCTTTGAATCTTCATGTTCTTCCTCATGTTTCTCTTCAATGTTGGAGTCCATGGAATATTATATAGATTACATTCCCTTCTTTCTTAAAGGTTTCAACCTTCCACCATAGGAACATAAATGTAGATGGAAAACCAAGGATATTAAAGGATTCTTTTCGAATCCGACTTCTTCCAGAGTCAAATTGAACACATGTTGCTTATCATGGATGCTACTTTCAATGGAGAACATGGGTAGACACTTCATAGTCTTTATGGATTCTTCTTCAATGGATCATATCATTGAGGATTAGATCCCTCTTAATCCCATCTTCATGCATGAATGAGCAATATGCATGCTCTTCTTTTGGAATTTTTTGATAAGCTCCCTCCATTTGAAAGAGTCCATGCTTTTGTTTGTCGTATCTCTCTTTTCTTTCTACAAAGTGTCACAAGTTCATTCTGGTTTCCTTTTGATTTCTGACTTCCTTTGAGTCTGACTCCTCTGAGTCTCTTCAAGTTTTTTCCTATTTGTTCTGATTGTTTCCCATCTCATAGTTTTATCATCCTTATAAACTTCTTATATGAAATATTTCGCAAGGATTGCTCATCAAACATATTTCACAAGGGTACTATTATCACATAGAGTTGTGGGGGGAATCAAAAGTCATTTTAGCCTTTTTCTTTGGATCTTGTGGTTGTGTCCTTGGTCAAGTTTTAGTCATCATGAAAAGGAGTTTTATTTTTCATCAGTCACATCCTTCTAATCACAATCATCGACTTGAAATTTTAGATCCATAAGTTGTGTGAAGTATCTCTATATGTTATTTTACCTGGTCATGCTGTCAAATTAGTTTGTGCTTTAGTGCTGTGAATTGGTTGCAAAGGATAGTTGGAGGTTAGACCACTTGTAGGCGTCCCTGTGAAAATATAAAGGTATCAACATTGAGCTCTAGGTTACTAGGTACTCTATGAACTTTTCCACCTTGCTTTAAGGTTTGGAAAGGGCTGAGTGGTTGTTTCTCTTTGTGGCACCACGAACTGATGATTGGTGTTGCAAACTGTCTTGATGAATGTTGGAGGTTAGGAAGCTTGCAGGAATCTGAGTGAAAATCAGAAATTTCCAACATCAACTTAATAGTGATCAGGTACTCCATGAACATTTTTGTCTTGTTTGGAGGTCAGGAAAGGAGTGTGGCCGCTTGTTTTCTCCTGGTGCTGCGAACTTTCATAGGCACTGCAAACTCATTTCCTGTAGCAGACACATCTAAAGATTTGATCGTAAATAAAAAATAGTGATGTGGGTTTTTCGAAAAACAAAATAGGAGGATCATGATAATGTCATTGATGTGTTGTCCAAATTTCATCTTGACCCAGTTTGTAATTCGAGAGATATAATTAAAAAACCAGTTCACTGCAAAACTCTCTATTTTGCATAGTTGTTATATATTCTCCTTGTTGGGAGGTTTCCACCTATCAAGGAGGGTTTGAACGAATTTTCAGAGATCATTTATATTCTAAGGGACACCTGCACCTAATTTTTAGTTCCATTAAATACCTCATGCAGTGAATTGGAAACAATTTATTAATGACTTCCAACAATTTCCTAAAAATTAGTAGTTTGTTGGATTTTTGTCTCTTTGATTGTTGCCACCTATCTCCAAGGCCTAGAATCCAATGAAAGAGATGGGATTCGACCTCCTAAGGATATTTTGATGCTATTTTCTATTTAATGAAGGAGGGATCTCTTGGAGAAGGGTTGGATTCATGAGCCAAGAGAGGCTAGAGAGAGTAGGAGCAGGTAGTTTCCCTGTGTAAGCTTGAGGGCATTTTTATCATGTACACATTCCTAACATTGAAGATTCATAAGATTTGTTATATCATATTTTGTTCTCTTTGTTATTCATATTCATTTATATCTTGCTTCAATGAATTGTATCTTTTGAGTATCAATGGGTGTATTTGATTTATAGATTCGTGAGCAGCAAAGGGTTTGTTGTGATTGCCTATAAGTCATTGTGTTTATTCAAGTAGCTTTCTAATCTATTTTGCATAGAGTATATTTGTTTAATGGATGATATACTTTATGTTAACTTATCCTTTCTTACACATGCCATCTAATACTATAA
>ML792275.1:117614-157981 GCA_009831015.1 Picea engelmannii | reverse complement strand
TAACTAGCTCTTGATGTGGGACCTTGATGTTCTCTCCAGAAGGTGGAGTAGAGTCATCAAATAATATATGAAAGTGGTTGTCATCCCAGAAATGACAACTATCCATATACCAATCATCACAATCTGCCTCAAAATCATACCAATCATATATTTCTTGATTATATCCATTCATGAGACCCTCCATAAGAAATCTCTCCTGCATGTTATTCAATGAATCTTGAATACTACGAAAACTATCATTGAAGGTGCCTATGAGACTGTCTGCGAGGCGGTCTGTGAGGCCATGTGCAAATGCATCCAATGTGTGAAACAATTGGGCTTTAAATGATTCAAGAATTTTTTTTTGAGAAGAATTAGCCATCTGAGCATCCTATGAACTCACCCAATAAGTTACGGCAGAAAAACACGGCTTTTTCTGGAAAAACCCTAAAAAACTGTTGAACTTAAAATGCTCATAACGTCACTTCCCGGACTTCGTTTCGGCTGATTTTTTTTTTGAAATTGGGTGAAATTGTGAGAAGAAATCAGATCGGTAATTTATTTGGGCAAATTCGGCCTCCAAATTCTATAGGAATAAAAACAAATCGCGCCGCCGTCCACAGAAAAAACCCTGAAAAATTGCAGATTTTAAAACCTCAATATCTTGACCTTCCAAACTCCGTTTCGAACAATTTTTTTTTAACTTGGATGTTTTTCTGAGTGGAACTCAGATATACAACCCTTTTTCTGCAAATTTTGCATAGAAATATACTGAAAATGTCTGGAATGTCGCGGCCCTCTTTTTTCTTCTCCGAAAAAAAAATCTGCAAAAATAAAAAATAGTTGCCCACAACTCCGGCCCTAGAAAGTGCTCTGATACCACTTGTTAAGAACCTGAATAGATATAAAAATATAATCACCACAAATACTGAATACACAATAGATCCACAAAGCAAGATAGAAGAAACCACACTATATTATTACCAAACCCTTAAGGTAGGGCAACACCATACAATGGATCATATTATGGAAGGGATCATATCCTGTTCACTTGCCTCTTCGAGGGGGCATCCTCCTATTGAGCTACCGCTCCACAATACAATACTTCTCTTCATATCTCATTACATTGCTTGAACCCCTTTATATAGTGCTACCATCACCTAAGAATATTCTATAGGAGGAATCTTCTAGAAGTAGAACCTTCTAAGAAGTCCTATTACATTTATTATATCTAACTACCATAGTGGGCCTTATTTAATAATATAGTGGACCTAGTCCACCTTACATTGAATGACCTCCACTATTATCACTATGGGCCCTTTGGGCCCCCCCACTACCTCTCTAGCTACCTTACAGATACTCTATTTTTCTAATATGCTTTTCAATTTCCTTATAACTTCAGGGTGTTTGTGTGACTCCATTGTCCAATGGTGTAGCCTACTGATCTACAGTTTGTTTCCCTCTCCCTTTCATTCTCAATCTTATTAATCCACCTATTCAAACCAAAACTTATCTTTTACATTCTGATGGGTGCTGAGCTTACACTTTAGCAGTCAAAGTGTGACTTTTAGTGCTAACATTCTTGGCACCGTTTTCAGGGACGAAGTTGAAGATCTTCCCTGGTTTGTACGACACATATTACCACCAATTCTTGATGGTGATAAAGGATTGGTGACAGAAAAGATTGCATTTTTTTTTCACCATGGAAACTCCACACATTTGAATAACTTTTTGGTGGTTCAAATCAGTTACATAACTCCACTGATGAATGAGCTCAAACATAAAATGGGAGGAAGACACAGGAAGTCCAGGTATCAAGATGTTAGTTTCCTTCAAGAGCTCATATTATTTTTTATCAGTTTCTTCTTGTCCTTTCTTTCATATGTCAGGAGAGTCATCCTTTGCTTCGTTTATTCTGATGACCATAAACCCACTACTGTAAATCCTTATTTGAAAGAAGAAGATCTGCATTCTTCTTACATAGTTAATGTTAACCCTAGTCCATCATCTGAAACATATGAGAACAATTTTTATATTCAAATCCTTCCTGAACATGATCAGACTTGTAACCATGTGAATGATACTACTGATTCACCACCTCCTTTGATCATAGTACCATCTTCTACCACCACTGCTAGAATTTTCAATCAGTCCAATGAACCTCACTTTCATCCTACTGCTATTCAGTCTAGAAAAAGAGAAAAAAATTTTAAACCTCTCAGGATGTCATCTCACCTTCATCCTTACCCTCTTAATTTGGTTTACTATCTTCCCTGATTTACTAGAGAGGATCATGTTACAACTGAGAAACATTTTAGATCATTTGAGAACTTTGTTGATAATTTTGAAATAGTAAATGAAGATATTACCATGAGTTTATTTTCCAAATCCTTGGTTAGGGATGCTTCCTTGTGGTTCAAATGTTTGGAAGTTGATTCCTTTAGTTCGTTGGTTGAGTTATATGATGCATTTCCAAAGTATTGGGGTGAGCATAAGTCCTTTGATCAATACCTGGATTATTTTCATACTTTGAGGAGAGGGGAGGAAGAAACTTTGGTTGTCTTAAACATAAGGTTTTACATTTTTTATCATAACATTCCAATGGAGATTTGGCCTTCTAAGACTGTTGCCATGGTATATTATGTAATAGCTCAACATTTAGATCTTGTCCTTCTCTTGAGAGAAAGGAAATCTTCATCTTTAAGACACCTTTTTGAGAATGTTGAAGAAGTTGAAAAAAACATCTGGGCTTGAAAGAGGATTCAAGAGCAGGCATACTTTGAAAATCTACATGCACATGGACAAAAAGAAGAATGTGAGTATATTTCAGATTTGGAACAACATTCTTCAAAGTTTTCATATTTTTCCATGGACAGGGATGCACGTTATGTTTATGATCAGTTTCCAAATCATTTTAAGCATACATTTCAAGATGGTTGTATAGATCATTATATATTCTTAGCTGATCATAATCAATATGCTTTAAATCCTGCTATACAATTATCATATAATCAATATTTTGAAAATGAAACTGTTACTCTTGGTGGTCAAGAGTTTCTTACTCAAGAACAAGAAGGTTATTTGTTTTCAAGCAAAGGGGAATGTATGTATGATAAGTTATCTTTTATAAATCAACATGATTCTGATCATGGTTTTGAGGATCCAGTTGCAGCTTTATTGGAGTCATATTTTTCAGATCCTCTGAAGATTTCATATTTCATTATGTCACCAGAATTTGTGGGTGAGTATGGTTTTCTGAAGGATTCTATATCACTACGGTTATATTTCTATTATTATATGTTGATCAGTGGCATATATGGGATTCTTTTAGTCCTAAATTTATTTGAATGGTTGTTGTGGAAATTTGTATTTACTTGAGCAAGTTGCAGATCTGGTTAGAGGTAGGATAACATAGGAAATAATCTTGTTTCCCGAGCATTTTGTTTTTCTTCAGCTTGCATAGTGTGATTAGATTTGCAGTATGAGGTTTGTTTGTAGCAGGTTTATTAGTTTGCTTGAATAAGTAACATATTTTGGAAGTGTTACAGAGGTTGGTTGCACATATGAATCCATATCCCATGGATAAGGCCATTGGAACTACATGTTCTTGGCAACTCACAGGGAGCATGCCATCCCCTGTGGAGCTAGATGTTATCACATAGAGTTGAGGGGGGGATCAAAAGTCATTTTAGTCTTTTTCTTTGGATCTTGTGGTTGTTTCCTTGGTCGAGTTTTAGTCATCATGAAAAGGAGTGTTAGTTTTCACCAGTCATATCCTTCTAATCACCATCATCACCTTGAAATTTCAGTTCCATAAGCTGTGTGAAGTATCTCTAGCTGTTATTTTACTCGTTCATGCTATCAAATCAATTTGTGGTTTGGCGCTATGTTGGCAGCCATTTTGCATTTTTATCTTTTCCTTACAAGCTACCCACATAAGGGTTTTGAACCCTCAATACTCGTTGCAAATATTTAAAACAAAACAACACTATTATCTTGCGCATTCACACACCTGCCTTTTTTTTTCATTTTTACGATTGCAAGCATGAAAACCTCGAGTCGCAAGTCATCTCGATGGCATTAAAATCGTCATTGGATTATTATGAATACTCTTGTTCATGTGGTCATTTCACCTCTAACTCAATAATGGTCATACATGTGTCAAGACACCAAACCTTTATTCACTTTACATTTTTGTTAAATTGGTTTCAATTTATAAGTTCATGATGCAATGATTGTTGGTGTCTTTGATTAAATCCTTGGTGCAATGGTTTCATACAACGCATTAATTTTATGATTAAGTCTTTGGTACGATATTTGACATGTTGTTTTTTTTTAAATCATTATAAATGCTATTGTATGATCAAATAGTTAGATCGACTTGTCATGGTTTTCAATGATTATTTGTTTGGCATGTCATTTACATTGTTTTTTACATACACCAATAGTGATTTGAATCACCAAAGCATCATCAATTGTACATATCGAAATGATTGTTTCGCATGGTTTTATTTCACTCCACCACCCACGCACTTATAGGCATTAATGTCTTCCTTGTATCTCAGGCTACCTCTGTTTGTTTTGGGGAAACCTGTGAGCATTTGGTCCTGTGTCTACTTTGTCCAACCCCCTCACCATTTACCCCGACTGTGTGGTCTCTCTTATGGCCCCTGTAGTCAGCATAGAACCTAATGGCGTCCAAACGTTGCTTTTATTTGACAATGCTCGGTAGGACTTGGAGAGTAATGGATGGTTAATGTTCATCCAAAAATTTGAGAGTTTCAACCTCGCGGTCGCTCAACAGTTCGCCCTCACATTCGATGGATGTAGGGCCAAGGTTGGAGATATTCAACTTGAATTGAATGAAGAATTTCTCAATTCAGTGATGGGTTTACCAACTAAAGGGTAGAGGTGGTTTAAGAATTCGAAGGTGGATGAAGTGTCGTGGCCGCTCCTGTTTATATCGAGGAAAATTGTCAGTTGTGACAGAGGTATGTCAGTCACTGCCCTTAAGTCTAGGTGGCGTGATTTATTGGCCATTGTTAAGCAATTCATGACTTGCGAAGGTCGTTATGGTTTAGTGTTTCTTTACCATCTTCGGTTGCTTATGAATTTCATGGATTTCCCTGTGAATATGCCTCACTACCTCCTACGCAGTCTGTATAAAATGTCTAAACGATTTAAGAGGGAAAAGGCTGATTCTAGCCTTTTCCATCACTATTTGATCAAAATCGTTATTGTCCATCATTTGAGGCTGAATGGTGACTGTTGGCAAGCTTTCCTATCAAGGAATGGCTTTTCCACTCCTGAGTGTGTTCAAGGGGAAAAGACCGTGGTCACTGAAACTCTTGTTGGGCCTGTCGTGCCACCTCCTACCCTCCTACCCTTGACCTACCCAACGCTGACCTACCCGACACCATGCCTAATTCGTGTTCGAAAGACAATGCTAAGACTGTTAAAAGACCTGTGAGGAAGAAAGGCAAGGGTAATATAGATGTCAACAGCAGGGGAAAGAAAGTTGCATGTTGGGTGTCTAGGTGCGCTCGGAACAAGCCCAAACAAAAAACAGACCAGAAGCCTATTGTTTTGAGCGAAGATTCAGAATATGAGATTGAATGCTTTTTGGCCAAGGAATACTCGTACTCACACAACCTCTGTTCTGTTGAACCCTATGAATACGTGTCCAACCTTCCACTGTGCCTTAAGAATGACCCTAACTTCCCCGGGATTAAGTTTGACAGTGGAACCCCTGGTAATTTAAAAGAACCCTCACCTGTAGTAACTCGGCCCGATCAACAATAGTGCACTCAATGCAACTCTTGGCTAGAACGATACTACACAGATATCCCTCTGTTGCAATCCAAAATTAAGTCCTTAGAGGACCGGGTGACTGTGTTGTCTAAGGAAAATGATAGGCTGCAAGCTTACGATAAGAAGCAAAAGACCACGGTTTCTATCGTGTTCAAAAATGTTGAGGCAGCTACTGCTTTTGTTAACTCAAAATTGGCCTGACCGAATCGTATCTCTACAGCCAAGGTATGTTATTTCAATAATGTTTTAGAACAATTCTGTTTACTTCGAATTACCAAGAATGATTTCGTTTTGAATTGTGTTTGCATTGAATCAGTACAAAATATTTGTTTGCTAAAATTGAATATACCTCTATTTTGATTGAATCGATTTAATATGATTTTTTTGTTCTTGAATTAGTATAAACGATTGAATTGGCTCTGAGTTAGTTTGATATAGTTCTGTTTTGTTTGATTCAAAAACGATTCTGTTTGTTTTGAATTAGCATAGTCGATTGTGTCGGCGTTGATTTGATTGCTAAATCGAATACAGTTCTGTTTGGATTAACACGATTTTGTTTTCCTCGAATTGGCATAAACGATTGTATTCATTTTGAATTAGTAACAAAATAATTATTTGATAGAACACATACATTCCTGTTACCATTCGATTAATTCAATACGATTCTGTTAGTTTTGAATTGGCATAAAAGATTTGGTTAGTTTTAGTGTGAATGATTGGATTTGTTTTGAATTAGTAATTAAGAGTTGTTTGATTCACCGTATACATTTCTGTTACCATTTGGATTAATTTAAAATGATTTGGTTTGTAAATATGACTAGCTACATAAACGTGAGATTTTGTAGCTAGTCATAAAAGTTGGATTTTTGTTCATTTCACAACTAAACACTGTCTAAAATTGTTTATTTTTGTCCATATACAGGTACACACGAATTTCAATGGGAATTGGATCTGCTGTGGTATTTTAGAACATGATTTTGTTACATAGCTTTGGTTTAAGTTGTTAATCTTAGGCAGAAATAGGAATCTGGGAGATTGTTCCCATATTTTTTGTGAACAGTTTTGATACTTTCCACAGGGGATGTTTCACCCTGTGGCCTTTATATACTCATTATTTTTTGTAAACAACCCATCACTATTGGGAGAACAAATACTATGGACTTATGATGATACAGACTTGAATAGAAGTGGATCTGTTGTACAACTTTAGCTTCAATTTATCTTACTTTTGTTCAAGTTTCTGTGCATTTTAATTTGTAATCAAATTATTGACTACTTTAGATATCAAGATTTGTTACACGTTGATGCGTTATGATTTAAATTTCGTCCATATTTGATGTATCTCATT
Source organism: Picea engelmannii (assembly GCA_009831015.1). Classification (NCBI taxonomy): domain Eukaryota; kingdom Viridiplantae; phylum Streptophyta; class Pinopsida; order Pinales; family Pinaceae; genus Picea; species Picea engelmannii. The sequence continues at coordinate 150,843 of ML792275.1, read as the reverse complement.
TTACTCACATCAATTACTCTGTTTCATTTTAATGAATAGAAGGCTTATCTTAGTTAAATGAACGGTTATGCACAAATCTTCGCACTGGGATTTATCTAATGTGATGATATGTAAACTATAAGATTGTTGTCATTTTATGTCTTGTTTGTTCTGTCATTTGTATTCAAAGAGCATTGTTGCTTCCTGTTTAGTACAGATTGTAATCTTAATTACTTAGTTAGATAGATTTCATTTTGTTTCTTTCTCATAAAAATTATAAAAAATCAAAAAATAGCTTCGTTGTCATAAGATAATTTACGAATGATTTTTGCAAATTTCGATCAAAATTTGTATTCTGTAAATACTGTACATATATAATTGAGATTTAATTTTGTTGATACCTGAACATTTAAATAAGTAGAATGATTGTTTTGTAATATTAGTTAGTGAACTCTATATATATTTTAGAATTGTATATAGCTTGTTGTAGTTAGTTTTTTTTCTCACTTAGATTAGTTTCTTTAGTTTAGTTTTTCTTTCACTTTCGTAGGACTTAGATCAGCCAACGGAGCCACTAAACCCGTTGAACTGGATCACTCCAAATAGCTTGGGTTATTTAGACAACCCCGGACCGGATTCACCCCTCCAGTTGACAAGAAGTCAATTTCGCCCGTCAACAAATGACTCTAGAAGGAGGGCCGACTGACAAGTTGGCCTTGTAGGAGCCTTTATTTTTAAATGTATTCAATTTCCCCCATGGCTCCCCAAATCACTTTGTTGGAACATGATTCCAACTTCTCATTACCCAATGTTCCCAACAAGACAATCTCTCTCTTTTCCAAACTCACCTTTGATGGGGGAGGCAATATATCTGCTAAAGACCACCTTAACAAGTTTTGGTGCAAATGCATCAAACATGACATCTCAGATTTAGGAGTTTTATGCAGACTGTTCGCTTTTACTTTCAGAGGTCGGATCAAACATTGGTTTGAATCCTTTCCAGTATGTCACATTTTTTATTGGTTTCAATTTGTAAATGAGTTTCTAGATGCTTTTGAAATTTATGATTTTGATCAATTATGTGAAGAATTTCATACTTCGCTAATCAACGACGATTCATCTTCAGAAGACTTTTTGACAAGAGTCTATCATTTCCTCTGTAAATTTAATCTCGATGACATGTCATTGGCATTAAATTTGTTCTATGATGCTTCCATCCCTTCCATCTAGTCATGTTCAATCACGAATGAAGAAACAATTGCAAATCCTATCACTCAACTGCAAGAACAATTCTCTTCGCAAGAAGAGAAGGATCCTTCTGATAATTTTGAACAAGCCAGGGAGGTAGAATCTATTGATCAGACTCTTATTGACAACCTAATTGGTTTTTCCTCTGAATCATCAAATTTTCAGTCTTCGAACAGTATGGAAGAAGATTATTTTCTGGCTCAAGGTGAACATCCTCATTCTTTTAACTCATGCTCTAATCAACATTTAAAATTAGTCATTGAAGAACACTTAAGTGACAAAAATCGTCTTGAATGTTCTAGTACTCCTATGAAACTGATTAGAGAAGAAGAAACCTTAAACCGTCATCCCCAAAGCGCACTTTGTTCATAGGAAAGACTAGATGTTTGTCACATAAATTTTGAATTATCTATCACAGAAAAGGCAAATCTAGATGATCATATTATATTGAGGAATTCGTCACCAAAACAGAGTGAGAGTTTTAAAGAAAGTGAAGAGAATTGTCTTGAGAATACCATTGTTGAGTATCATAGTTCAAGAGATTCTATTCATCTTCTTATTTCTGATTCCTTTTATTCTTTATATCCTGATCTATTCCTAGATTATGGTGGACTTGACATCTTACCTACAACATACTACTCTTTTCCACCACAATCATATCCTTTCGATATGCTAAATTTTGGTGAAATCAATTCCAAACCTAACATTGATAAAACCGGATTTGACGCTTGTTCACTTTCATCACTCACATGGGAAAAGGACATGTTGGGAGATGATTTTACACAGTTTATTGTTGAAAAAGACAATGCATTATATCTTATGGACATCACACATTCTAAGTTTCATATTCGTTCTTTGATTAGCTTGAATCTTGATGTTTATGCTTCACATTTTGAAATGATCAATCTCATCGAAGGAAACATTCAAACCAATGATCTAATTGATTGCACGAATCCTCCTATAATGATTTTAGCATTGATATATTTGTTTCATCAAAGTCTTGGTTTGCATCCCCATTTTTGTGAGAGGATCTTAGGATGGCTTGAATATTCATATATAAAACAATTTCATAATAAATACAAAGTTGTGCTTGCTTTATTTTTACCTAAGTATCTTGGAAGTAGGCATGACATATTTCTTTTAGATCCTCCATGTGAAGAAATTAATGAACACTTAGAGAACTGTCAGGAGGATGGGGAATTTTAGCCTTGGCTGATGGTTATTCCATTTCCTCGTAATCCTGACAAGTTTTTCAAACCTACTTACACTCGCCCATGCCATTATGATCCTTATCACGACAATATTGCGCAATGGCTGGAGGATTCGTACAACAAGAATATTGAAGGGAATGGTAAGATCATGCTTACTTTGTTTTTAGATGTTGATTATGAAGGGAAGCGTGATATGTTTCTGTCATTTTTTGATATAATACCATTCTTATTAATAATTTTTTATTATGTTTCTGTTGCAGGATTGGAGTTACTCCGATGGATACATTGGAAACATGACTTCACATAGTATCCTGATTTGTTTAAAAGTTAGGGTAGGTTTAGGAATAGGTTTTCTTTCAGTTTTATTTCTCACTATTTCTCTTTGTAATAATGCATTCATGAATGCAAGTGGGCATACCATGAGAACCATAATATGGTTGTTGTCAGGGAAGTCCTCTTGATCCTTTTTCTCTTTACTTCTAGTTGAACGTTTATTTTCAAAAATGCAGTATCGTCATGAAAATATTAAATGGAAAGTAAAGAGATAAATAAATCTAAATCAACCCTGACCCAAGGTACCATGGGTAAGATTTATTTCCCATCAAATAGGATTTTTTTTTCTTTCTTTCAGTTTCCCAAGGGATTTGTTGCATGAGGTTTTCAGATGCACGTTCTGTGCATATTTTTTTTTTTTGGATTTTTTTTGCTTTCAAATCCTTCTTCGCTGGTGTGTTTTGATTTCTCCCTTATGCTTACTAGTTTTTGTTGTTGAAATACACATACCTACATTATGAACTGTTCAGACAAAGAAAAAAAAAATTCTTTCTCTGAAAAGACTGCTGAAAATTTGTCTAAACATCAATTGTGATATACTTCTGAAATTTACAGCCATGTTGAGGAAAGACTGTTGTTTGAAAGAAGTTTATTGATTTCAATCTGTAAGTGAAGCCTATCATGATCATCCATTATCTTCTTACGCTGTCCCTATTCCTTAAGGGAATACATCAGAAGATTTCTCCCTGCTTTTGAAGGTCGGTTTTGTAAACAAACCATCTTTGAATCTTAATGAAGGACAGTCTTAAAAAATTCTTTCAAGGTCTGTAAAAATATGACTAAAATATTATAATTTTTAGTGTCACCCCGCTCAATTATATATCTTTAAAAATTAAATAAATCATAAAAGAGTTGTGGGAAGTGCTTGTAAACCTGTCGGGATACTGAACAGGTCTGCTGGCAGTGGGTAAATGCATGCATAATGCCAAGACAACTTCGTCGAGGTACTGAACAGGCCCGCTGGCAGCGAAGCAATGTCGGGTATATGAAAATTTGCAAATATGGAATCTCTTGACCTTAAAATGTCCTTTATTCTGATCTGGAACTTCTTGGTAGGATACGGATATCAGAGTGGGTTAAATGGAAACCCTGTCGAGGCTATGGACGTCTGCAAGAAGCAGTGGATCTGTCAATAGTATTGAAGATTTTATCTTTAATATCATGACTCGCTTGTCTTAAGACTGTTATCGGTTTTCATCTTTTAAGCACAGCTGGAATTCTTTGATTAATGATGATGTTTAAACAATTTTCTGGTTGTTTTTGAGTTAGAATTATTCTCATTATCAAAATCTCGATTTGTTCTTATGGTAGAGATAACTGCTTCTACCAGTGTGTCACCATTGATGGAAGCCATATTGCATTTTTATCTTTTCCTTACAAGCTGCCCCCACAAGGGTTTTGAACCCTCAATACTCATTGCAAATCTTTAAAACAAAACTACACTATTATCTTGCGCATTCACACACCTGCCTTTTGTTTTCATTTTTACGACTACAAGCATGAAAACCTCGAGTCACAAGTCATGTCAATGGCATTAAAATCGTCATTGGATTATTATGAATACTCTTGTTCATGTGGTCATTTCACCTCTAACTCAATAATGGTCATACATGTGTCAAGACACCAAACCTTTATTCACTTTGCTTTTTTGTTAAATTGGTTTCAATTTATAAGTTCGTGATGCAATGATTGTTGGTATCTTTGATTAAATCCTTGGTGCAATGGTTTCATACAACGCATTAATTTTATGATTAAGTCTTTGGTGCAATATTTGACATGTTGTTTTGTTTTAAATCATTATAAATGCTATTGTATGATCAAATAGTTGGATCGACCTGTCATGGTTTTCAATGATTATTTGTTTGGCATGTCATTTACATTGTTTTTTACATACACCAATAGTGATTTGAATCACCAAAGCATCGTTGATTGTACATATCGAAATGACTGTTTCGCATGGTTTTATTTCACTCCACCACCCGCACACGTATAGGCATTAATGTTTGCCTTGTATCTCGGGCTACCTCTATTTGTTTTGGGGAAACCTGTGAGCATTTGGTCCTGTGTCTACTTTGTCCATCCCCCTCACCATTTACCCCAATTGTGTGCTCTCTCCTATGGCCCTTGTAGTGCGCATAGAACCTAATGGTGTCCAAACGTTGCTTTTATTTGATAATTCTCGTGAGGACTTGGAGAGTAATGGCTGGTTAATGTTCATCCAAAACTTTCAGGGTTTCAACCTCGCGGTCACTCAACAGTTCACCCTCACGTTCGATGGATGTAGGGCCAAGGTTGGAGATATTCAACCTGAATTGAACGAAGAATTCCTCAGTTCAGCGACGAGTTTACCAGCTAAAGGGCAGAGGTGGTTTAAGAATTTGAAGGTGGATGAAGTGTTGTGGTCGATCCTGTTTACATTGAGGAAAATTGTCAGTTGTGACAGACGTATGCCAGTCACTGCCCTTAAATCTAGGTGGTGTGATTTATTGGCCATTGTTAAGCAATTCGTGACTTGCAAAGGTCATTATGGTTTAGTGTTTCTTTACCATCTTTGGTTTCTTATGAATTTCATGGATTTCCCTGTCAATATGCCTCACTACCTCCTACGCAGTCTATATAAAATGTCTAAACGATTTAAGAGGGAAAAGGTTGATTCTATCCTTTTCCATCACTGTTTGATCAAAATCATTATTGTCCATCATTTGAGGCTGAATGGTGACTGTTGGCAAGATTTCCTATCAAGGAATGGCTTTTCCACTCCTGAGTGTGTCCAAGTGGACAAGCCCGTGGTCACTGAAACCCTTGTTGGGACTGTCGTGCCACCTCCTACCCTCCTATCCAATGCTAACCTACCCGACACCATGCCTAATTCATGTTCGAAAGACAATGCTAACACTATTAAAAGGCCTATGAGGAATAAAGGCAAGGGTAATACAGATGTCAATAGCAGGGGAAAGAAAGATGCACGTTGGGTGTCTAGGTGCGCTCGGAAGAAGCCCAAACAAAACACAGACTAGAAGCCTATTGTTTTGAGCGAAGATTCGGACTTTGAGATTGAATGCTTTTTGGCTGAGGAATACCCGTACTCACACGGCCTATGTTCTGTCGAACCCTATGACTACATGTCCAACCTTCCACCGCGCTTTAAGAATGACCCTAACTTCCCCGGGATTAAGTTTGATAGTGGAACCCCTTGTACTTTAAAAGAACCCTCACCTATAGTAACTCGGCCCGATCAACAACAGTGCACTCAATGAAACTCTTGGCTATAACGATACTACATAGATGTCCCTCTGTTGCAATCCAAAATTAAGTCCTTAGAGGACCGGGTGACTGTGTTGTCTAAGGAAAATGATAGGCTGCAAGCTTATGATAAGAAGCAAAAGACCACGGGTTCTATCGTGTTCAAAAATGTTGAGGCAGCTACTGCTTTTGTTAACTCAAAATTGGCCTAACTGAATTGTATCTCTACAGCCAAGGTATTTTATTTCAATAATGTTTTAGAAAGATTCTATTTACTTCGAATTACCAAGAATGATTTCGTTTTGAATTGTGTTTGCATTGAATCGGTACAAAAGATTTGTTTGCTAAAATTGAATATACCTCTGTTTTGATTGAATCGATTTAATACGATTTTGTTGTTCTTGAATTAGTATAAACAATTGAATTGGCTCTGAATTAGTTTGATATAGTTCTGTTTTGTTTGATTCAAAAACGATTTTGTTTGTTTTGAATTAGCATAGTCGATTGTGTTGGCATTGATTTGATTGCTAAATCGAATACAGTTATGTTTGGATTAACACGATTTTTTTGTCCTTGAATTGGCATAAATGATTGTTTTCCTTTTGAATTAGTAACAAAAGAATTATTTGATAGAACGCATACATTCCTGTTACCATTCAATTAATTCAATACGATTCTGTTAGTTTTGAATTGGCATAAAATATTTGGTTAGTTTTAGTGTGAATGATTGGATTTGTTTTAAATTAGTAATTAAGAGTTGTTTGATTCACCGTATACATTTATGTTACCATTTCGATTAATTTAAAATGATTTGGTTTGTAAATATGACCAGCTACAGAATCGTGAGATTCTGTAGCTAGTCATAAAAGTTGGATTTTTGTTGATTTCACAACTAAACACTGTCTAAAATTGTTTATTTTTGTCCATCTACAGGTACACACAAATTTCAATGGGAATTGGATCTGCTGTGGTAGTTTAGAACATGCTTTTGTTACATAGTTTTGGTTTAAGTTGTTAATCTTAGGCAGAAATAGGAATCTGGGAGATTGTTCCCATATTTTTTGTGAACAGTTTTGATACTTTCCATAGGGGATGTTTCACCCTGTGGCCTTTATATACTCATTATTTTTTGTAAACAACCCATCACTATTGGGAGAACAAAGACTATGGACTTATGATGATACAAACTCGAATAGAAGTGGATCTGTTTTACGGCTTTAGCTTCAATTTATCTTACTTTTGTTCAAGTTTCTATGCATTTTAATTTGTAATCAAATTATTGACTACTTTAGATATCAAGATTTGTTACACGTTGATGCGTTATGATTTAAATTTCGTCCATATTTGATGTATCTCATTTTACTCACAACAATTACTCTGTTTCATTTTAATGAATAGATGGCTTATCTTCTTAGTTAAATGAACGGTTATGCACAAATCTTCGCACTGGGATTTATCTAATGTGATGATATGCAAACTATAAGATTGTTGTCATTTTATGTCTTGTTTGTTCTGTCATTCGTATTCAAAGAGCATTGTTTCTTCCTATTTACAAGAAGCTTGTGGAAAAATCTGGTGCAGATTTCTCCCATCAAACAGTGAAATCGAGTGTTGTGAACAAGACAAATAGGAAGCGTTACTTCAGGTCAGTTTGTTATTTGTAATTTAATAGTTAAATAAATTCGAGAATTCTCGGTATTTTAGATAGATATATAGTACAGATTGTAATCTTAATTACTTAGTTAGATAGCTTTCATTTTGTTTCTTTCTCATAAAAATTATAAAAAATAAAAAAATAGCTTCGCTGTCATGAGATAATTTACGAATGATTTTTGCAAATTTTGATCAAAATTTGTATTCTGTAAATACTGTACATATATAATTGAGATTTAATTATGTTGATAGCTGAACATTTAAATAAGTAGAATGATTGTTTTGTAATATTAGTTAGTGAACTCTATATATATTTTAGAATTGTATATAGTTTGTTGTAGTTAGTTTTTTTTCTCACTTAGATTAGTTTCTTTAGTTTAGTTTTTCTTTCACTTTCGTAGGACTTAGATCGGCCAACGGAGCCGCTAAACCCGTCGAAGTGGATCATTCCAAATGGCTTGGGTTATTTAGAAAACCCCGAACTGGATCCACCCCTCCAGTTGATGAGCGGTCAATTTCGCCCGTCAACACGCTACAAACTCCGCTGCGAACTGGTTGTAGAGGATAGTTGGTGGTTAGACCACTTGTAAGCATCCTTGTGAAAATATGAAGGTATTGAGATTCAGCTCTAGGTTACTAGGTACTCTATGAACTTTTCCACATTTCTTTAAGGTCTGGAAAGGGTTGAGTTGTTGTTTCTCTTTGTGGCCCTGGGAACTGATGATTGGCGCTGTGAACTATCTTAGATGAGGGTTGGAGGTTAGGCATCTTGTAGGCATCTAAGTGAAAATCTAAAATTACCAACATCAACCTCATAGCCATCAGGTACTCCATGATATTTTGTGTCTTTTTTGGAAGCCAGGAAAGGAGTGTGGCCGCTTGTTTTCTCCTATCGATGTGAATTGTCACAGGCGCCACAAACTCATTTCCTGTAGCAAACACATCTAAATATTTGATCATAAATACAAAATGGTGATGTGGGTATTTCTGAAATTGTTTGTGGAGGATAATGATAAGGTCATCAACGTTTTGTCCAAATTTCATCCTGAGCCAATTTGTAATTCAAGAGATATAATTAAAACACCAATGCACTGCAAATTGGCACTGGAAATTCTTTGTTTTGCATAGTTGTTGGATATTCTCCTTGTTGGGAGGTTGCCACCTATCAAGGAGGGTTCAAACGAATTCTCAGAGATCAGTTAGATTATAAGGGACACATGTACCTAATTTTTAGCTCCATTAAATGCCTCATATAGTGAATTGGAAACATTTTATTAACGACTTCCAATAATTTCCTAAAAATTAGCAGTTTGTTGGATTTTTGTCTTTTGATTGTTGCCACCTATCTTCAAGGCCTAGAATCCAATGAAAGAGATGGGATTTGACCTCATAAGGATATTTTGATGCTATTTTATTTAATGAAGGAGGGATCTCTTAGAGAAGGGTTAGATTCATGAGCCAAGAGAGGCTAGAGATAGTAGGAGCATGGTGTTTCCCTGTGTGTGTTCATTTGTAAGCCTGAGGGCATTTTTATCATGTGAATATTCCTAACATTGAAGATTCATGAGATTTGTTATATTAGATTGTTTTATATTTGTTATTCATCTTAATTTCTATCTTTCTTGAATGAATTGTAGATTTTGAGGATCAATGACTGTATTTGATTTATAGATTCTTAAGTAGCAAAGGGTTTGTTGTGATTTCCTATAACTCATTGTGTTTATTCAAGTATCTTTGTAATCCGTTTTGCAAAGAGGATATTTGTTTAATGAATGATCTACTTTATGTTAACTTATCCTTTATTCCATATTCCATCTTATAATCCATTTTTCTGATATGCTTTTCAACTACCTTCTAACTTCAAGGTGTTTGTGTGACTCCATTGCCCAATGGTGTAGCCTACTGATCTATAGTTTGTTGCCCTCTCCCTTTCTTTGTCAATCTTGTTGATCCATCTATTCAAACCAAAACTTATATTTTACATTCTGATGGGTGTTGAGCTTACACTTTAGTAGTCAAAGTGTGACTTTCAGTGCTAATGGGTACCATCTCAGAACAAGAACAACAAGAGAAAACAAGAAATATATATCTAGAGGAGATGTTAGTTTAAATTGAGAAAAAGAACAATAAGCATCTATATAAATAGTATTGATATGTATTTGAGTATTCATTTCACCTAGAAATAATAGAATCTTTCAAAGAACGCTTTCAAAATTTGTAATGTAGCAACTATCATCCTTGATATACACAAATTTGAAGCTTAATAATTTAATCAAACCTGGAACCTGGAGCCTTAACTGCTATGGAGGATGCGCTTGTTCCTATGAATGAACTGAATCCAAGATTACATCTTGGATAAGGTCTCTAATACTTTTCCTACAAACACACTCACATTTTTCTAGATGATATAACTTGGATAGCATATACAAGTGCATATCTTTGAAGTCTTGTAGAATCATCCAACTTGTCTTCCAATCTAAAACTAGATAACATCTTGATAAGAAGAGATTAGATTCAATTATTAGAACAAGCTAGAAACTCTAAAATTTCAACTTTGACCATAGAATCAATTTGACCATAAGTAAACATTTGACTTTGACTTTGACTAGTCAACCTTTTACTTTGACTTTGACCAAATATTCAAAACTGGAGTTTTTTCTAGCTGATGGTACTAAGAGGTGTGCTAGGATAGGGGACACTAGGATCTCAAGGGATTTGGTCAAATGATTCATCATAAGTGCACAAACATAAGGGTTAGGGTTTGTTGCAAATGTATAATCAGAAAACCTAGCTACAATTGTAACTGGTGCCATAACGAGCTTAAAAAATAAATTCCCAATATATATTACAATCATTATACTGTTTGAAGATAGTGTGGGCCCATAACCTGTTAGAAATAAAGAGATGTGCTCATTTTTCCATATACAATATAGCAATATTGTCACCCATCCATAGGCATAAAGGCCACCCCGAGCACCTTAACCTTGACAGAAAGAATAATTATGGAAGCTGACTATTGGCAGCAGGTTGAAGTGGGAAAGAAAGCGTGCACAAAGAACAATGAAAGTTGGAAGAGAAATTGTGGAAAATAAAGCATGCAGGAGGAAAGAGGCAACTGGCAAGAAGCACAACACACGTGCATGCAAGAAGGAGGCGACAACTGGAAGGAAGCAACGAACGCATGCAGAGAAGGAATACCTAACAATAGTAGGGTTAGGGTTTTTGTAATTTTTTTGTGTAAATGGATGAAGAGCTCGATAGATATAAATATAGATACAAAGGTATCATAGAAGAGTTCGGAGAGGTTCACTGAGTTTGAGATTTACTACTGTTGTAGAGTTGAGATTTTTTCTATGTAATGTTTTTTATTAGATGTACTACTTTTGTAAAACAAGTGAGCTAAGAGGAAGAGAAAAGGTAGATCTCGAGGATTAGATCACAGGCTGAGGATCTTGGTGTGAAATAGTTTGCCTCACCGAGATCTTACCCATCTGAGGAGAGTTGTAAGCATGAGGCACGAGAATTGTAGAACCGCCATAATAAGAGAGCCAAGAGCCAAATCTTTGTGGACATATCCCAGGAGGGGGTGAACCACGGTAATACCTGTGTAATTTGATGAATGCATGCATATATTTGTCATATTTTTAGTAGTTAAATGTTGTGTGCAATGAATGAATGAGTTATTATATTGCTTGGTTAATTGTTGTGGGAATATAACGAAAAGATACCATGGAGGTTAGAATATAAAAGAGGATAACAGTAGTTCGTAATACAAATCATAATTAATGGTTCAAAATACAGATCCCATATCTCATGCTCAATCCTAGGCTATAAACACCTGATTCTTACAGCCACCCATTTAAAGCTATCTCGGGTGAGATTGCACAGTGCACTATGTGGATTGTGTTGCCTTCTGGTTTACTAGAAGAGCCGATAGTTTTAGGCGTTGTTGGTACCCTTAAAGATATGAACCCTGGGTCTACGGTGCAGGTAGTATAGAGAAGCCATCCAACCCACGAGGTATTGGTAGGAGGACACTATGCAAGAAAAGATACCACACAGAAGGTACTCCATGTGGGATTATGGTGGCCAATGATTCATAGAGACTCAAAAGAGTATTGTCATGGATGTGATGTCTTTCAAAGGGTAGGCAAACCCAACAAAAGGGACGAGATGTCGTTACGACTACAAGTGACATTACAGGCATTTGATAAATAGGAAATAGACTTTGTGGGACCTATTAACCAACCAACCAAAAGAACAAGGGAAAGATACATCATCATTGCGATGGAATACCTAACAAGATGGGCAGAAGTCGCACCAGTAAAAGACTGCAACGCAAAGACTGATGCACGCTTCTTATTTGAACAAGTAATTACTAGGTTTGGGTGCCCAAGAGTTTTGATGAGCAACCAAGGCACGCATTTCATAAATAGCACCATTTGTGTGATGCTCGAAGAATTTGAAGTTCACCACCAGAGAAGCACACCGTATCATCCACAGGTGAATGGCATAGTAGAAGCCTTCAACAAAATTTTAGAGAACGCACTGATAAAGATCTATAACGTCAACAGATACGACTTGGAACTCAAAGTACTAGCAGTATTATGGGTGTATAGGATGACATGTAATAATTTGATAGGGCACACAACATTCAAAGTCATCTATGACCAAGAAGTGGTAGTGCCATTAGAATTTTTAGTACCCAACTTACGTGTAGCCACTATCACACAAATGACAGAATGCGATGCAATACAAGAAAGACTAAACCAACTGTTAGCAATGGAGGAAGACTGAGTCCTGGTAGGATTCCATCAAAAAGTGCATAAGGCCAAAGACAAAGCATGGCACGATCGACACATTAAGAAGAAGATTTCCATGGAAGGATATCTAGTATTGCTCTATGATAGGAAATCATTTCAGCACCTAGGAAAGCTAAGAATGCATTGGTTAGGACCATACGAGGTCAAATATGTAACAGTCGGTGGTTTTGTATAGTTAAGAGATTTAGCAGGCACAGACCTCAGAGGAATTATCAACGGGAGCCGACTGAAGCTATACAATGTAATGACCCTGCTTAAATAGATGTATATGATTATTAATTATAATTAATTTAATAATATAACTATCCTAAAAGATTAGCTAAACAATAATTAGTTCTTAAAATAACATTAACTAATTATTTATTATTAATTAATTATTCATGATTGTCAAGGATTAATTAATTATTAATTGACTCATTAATTAATTAAGTAAAGGATTAAGGGGGGGTTAATAAATTATTTGATTAAATTAAGAGTTACGTACACGAAAAGGGATAAGGTATTAATTCAAAGGGGTAAGACATTAAATATGGGATAAAATAATAAATAAAGGGGATAAGGGGCATTAAGGACGAAAGGATAAGATAAGGTAATAAATGGGTTAGGTAGGGAAGTAAATGAGGGGGAAGTCAGTGAAGGAGGAATATGGAGGGGAAGGAGGTTTACGGGAGGTCATTCGATGGGGAGACGGGGGATTGATTTTGGAGGGCTCTTGGATTTTGCAGAGAGGAGTGGAGTTTTGGAGTGGGGATTGCATTAGTCATGCACCGGGGTTGCTCGAGGTTTTGGGAACGGGGGCCGGGATATCCATATGATATCCTGGAGCTAGGAAGTTACCTAGTTGGTAGGGTGGAACTAGGTTTTGGGTAGTTTTTACAAAGTGCAACAGCGGTCGAGAAGGCAAGCGGACAAATGGAAGGTTATTAGCATCAGGTTCAGGTATTTAAAATTATGCATTGTTTTATTATGTTAGAAAAATTTATTATTCGTTGTTAAATTTAAGTTACTGAAGTTACTATTATGAAGATTATTATGTTGTTATGAAGTTACTGTCTTAGTTTAAGAAATAAATTGATGTTTAAATCTATTTTTCTATTACACATGGTTAAATAGATGTATATGATTATTAATTATAATTAATTTAATAATATAACTATCCTAAAAGATTAGCTAAACAATAATTAGTTCTTAAAATAACATTAACTAATTATTTATTATTAATTAATTATTCATGATTGTCAAGGATTAATTAATTATTAATTCACTCATTAATTAATTAAGTAAAGGATTAGGGGGGGTTAATAAATTATTTGATTAAATTAAGAGTTACGTACACGAAAAGGGATAAGGTATTAATTCAAAGGGGTGAGACATTAAATATGGGATAAAATAATAAATAAAGGGGATAAGGGGCATTAAGGATGAAAGGATAAGATAAGGTAATAAATGGGTTAGGTAGGGAAGTAAATGAGGGGGAAGTCAGTGAAGGAGGAATATGGAGGGGAAGGAGGTTTACGGGAGGTCATTCGACGGGGAGACGGGGGATTGATTTTGGAGGGCTCTTGGATTTTGCAGAGAGGAGTAGAGTTTTGGAGTGGGGATTGTATCAGTCAGGCACCAGGTTTGCTGGAGGTTTTGGGCATGGGGGCCAGGATATCCATATGATATCCTAGATCTAGGAAGTTACCTAGTTGGCAGGGTGGAACTAGGTTTTGGGCAGTTTTTACAAAGTGCAATAGCGGTCGAGAAGGCAAGTGGACAAACGTAAGGTTATTAGCATCAGGTTCAGGTATTTAAAATTATGCATTGTTTTATTATGTTAGAAATTTTTATTATTCATTGTTAAATTTAAGTTACTGAAGTTACTATTATGAATATTATTATGTTGTTATGAAGTTATTGTCTTAGTTTAAGAAATAAATTGATGTTTAAATCTATTTGGCTATTACATACAAGGACAGTCAACCACCCACTACGCAGTAAAAAAAAAAAAACTGAAAAAGACATGAAAAATCCACACGACTCTCGAAACACAAATGCAGTAAAGGCAAGAGAAACGGTTACATTCCTAGGACAAACGATCGGGAAATGGAAAGTCAGAAAAAGCAGGATGACAGGAAAACACTAAGTGGAATTAAGGCATGGCAAGGACTGATGGAATGTCACATTAAACATGCCAACTGGAAACAGAAAGAGAAGCGTAATGGCAAGTATGAAACTGCCATAAATGCATTGAACCCACAGTTATGGTGCATTAATCACATCATGGAGGAATCATCCTCGATAATCTTCATGACAAGCCCATACAAGATGCGAGCACGGAAGCAACTTGTCTATTCGCGAAAGGAGAATAGAGAGAGAGAAACAACAACTCAAACTAATAGAGCGAGACCAGAGCCCTCAAAAGTTAGCATGCATTCAACACTCACCACTATGGCACCACCGAAGTCTGTTGAACCAGGCTAGACCGACCAGAGTTCATACTAGGTCACGAGGACCGCTGGAAGAAAACGAGCAGTAGCAACTGGAGATCGTTGATATCAATGAGATCCCATTCCCAGAGATACAGTTGGTGAACTCTACACCGATACTGGAGGAGATTCAACAGCCACAACCAGAGGAAATGAAAGCAGACATACAAGAAGAAGAACAGGAACCTCAAAATGAGGAAGCGAAACCCCAACAGGAAGTGAAACCAGAAAGCACTGAACCAGTCGCAGAAGGTAATGACACGACACAGAATCAAGGATCAGAAGGGAAACTAGATGAGTCACAGGTACCCAGCCTTGGTCAACCAACAGAAAATACCATGGGAACTACCTCGTCTTGGCCATGATGGCTTACAGGGAAGCAACCGGGAATTGCTGGAACTTCATACCAACCACCACAGCAGGAAGACAAAGTTCTGATACCGAGCTCACCTCGCAATAAAATGGCAATAGAAATTGTGCTACCACGCATACCAGAGGGAGTATAGGTAGAGCCACAGCTACTGGGTCATGTTGGGAAGCTCAAGTATTTCAACCATGACATCTCAAACGACACCAAGTACCCGGAACTTGCGCCAAGAGTTTTTATGAAGAACATAGTGGTCAAGCAACTTGGAGAAACAATCAACCAGCCACATCAGTGGGCAGTTGGACTCGACCGAACTGAAATTTTAGGGTTGTTGAAACTTCCACACTTTGGTAGAGGTCAGTACGCGACAACATACATTAAGCATTTGTTAGCAGTTACGCATGGAGGGGATATAGGTTGGACAGAACCATCCCCATAACAGTTGAGCTTATTGCACAGATAACAGGACTACCCAGCCGAGGTATGGATCCTGCGTTGATTCTGGACAATAAATCCAAGGAAAAAGCGTTAGCATAGGAAATGAAGAAGAAATATGGCATTGCGAGGGGGACAAGAGGCATTATAATCAAATGGATCAACAATGCATAAACACAATTGGGCGCAAATATCTTAGCCTGTAAGTTGTTAAGAAAATGTCGCAAATATGAAGTATCGGTAGGAGTCATCGTAGTTGCAGCTCAGTGCATAGAAGGCACCTTTGTGAGTTGGGCGCCTTATCTGTTAAAATTGTTCTAAGTGGATTGAAAGGATGCGTAGGAACTCAACACAAAATTCCATTACTCATGGCTTCTCACCCTCATAGCCTTCATGGGATGGCGGGAACCAGAGTATGTAGTTTTTACTACTAAACCATAGCTAGCGGGAGCGAGATACCTAGTACTGAGATCTGGGCCACATGCCAAACAAAAGAGGGAAAATGGAATCATCTTTGAAGCATACCTATGGGACATGCAGGAAGCTATTATCCAGTCATGGAGAATAACACCAGAGGCTGTCACGCGATATGGGGACATCGCTAACTTCTGGGCCACACGTCAAGTCATGTGGATACAACCAAGGCAGGATCAAAATAAGCAGTGGCTATCAATGTGCTACTGCAGCACAGAAGGTGATATAGACATGGTCATCAATGAATGGCCTGATGAATGGAGGATCCCATCCATTCCCTGGGAAGTACCGAAAGGACCCGCAGAAAGAGAACCAGCGTATGTTGAAACACGGCCTTCGCAAATCCCAATTCCCAAGAAACCACAGACGGTCCAAAAGAAAAATGAATAAGGAAAACGAAGGGTCAAAGATAACAGGAACCCAGAAGGGGAAGAAAGAGACCAACGAATAGCCAAAACAAGCTAAGGGAGCGGAGGAGACCACCCCAAACCCCATCACACAAGAGCTAGGGGGAACTAAAAGATCGGTTGTACAGGCCGCAAGAGTGTGCGAGAAATCAAATGCATAATGAGCGTCACCAGACTATACGATCATGGAGGACGATGGAGAAATGATTGCTAAAATGGTCCAAGATTGTCTAGCAGAAGACTTCGACCACACAGCACATCACAGGGATAATATGCAAAAAGAGCTGGCAGAAATAGGACAGCTCCTCATGAAACTTGGAGAGACCCATAGATCAAGTAGCAGCAGAGGCATAGAGTCATCGACAACACAAACCAACAAAAGAATGGAGGTCAAAGAAAGAGACCCAACCCTCCCAATGCCACACACAAACGCAACAGTTCACATAAAACCGAGCATGCTACGAATGGATGAAATAGTGGGAAAGACACCACTGAAGGATTTGGACCACATCCAACTGGTCCTAACACGAATTCCATCAAGGGCACTACACAAATTGCAGGTTAGCGTTGACCACGAAATGCAGTCTCGGGCACATAAAAAGTTAGTCGATCTACATAAAGAAACAAAGTAGCGAGAAGCGTTGGAAAAAGAGTATGAGCAGGACAAATCCGAAACTCAGAAGGAGACGGAACACATGAATGAATTGGAATGCAGAGTGGGAGAAATGTTTTGGAAACTTCCAAACACTACACAAGGAAACGAACTCCTAGCCACATAAAATATTGACCTGATTGCGCAGGCAATTGCTTGATACCAGAAGGATATCGGGGATCTCTGAGAACAACTAACACCAACAACTCCACTAGTAGTAAAGGAGCAAAGGAGGCAAGTGACAACAACACAAATACAAGAGATGGAAAAGCAGGCTATCATGACAGTTGACTTGCTCGACAAAGAAGTGCAACTTTGTACAATACTGGAGGAGGATCCACAAGTTCAACGTTGGGACAAGGAAGAGGAAAGGATCAATGCAGTGATCCAAGAACTTAAACAGACTCAAAATACTATACCAATCCCAGAATGCATCAAGGGGATGCACAATTTGAAGAATATCCAGGCATAACTTATCACTACACAAACATAGAAACAAGAACGTCATGCTCAAATAGAACCACTACAGAAATGGGTAGCATAAGTAGTCACACATGCAAAATCAGATAGAACACAGATTGCACAGACATAGGAAGAATGTGTAGGACTACTGATCAATGAAGTGGCAGTTCAGGTAATGGATACAATTAAGGAGAATACCGCGCATGCACTGAAAAAAGCAGCAGAAATGAGGGAAAAATTCCAGATGATCATCGAAGAGATCGAGGTATCTCAAAAATATTAGGTGACTTGGGACGAGTCACATGTCAGTGTTGGGGGCCTGTTGGAAGTAGGCCGAAGTGGGAAAGAAAGAATGCACAAAGAAGAATGACAGTTGGAAGAGAAATCATGGGAAAGAAAGAGTGCAGGAGGAAAGCGACAACTGGAAAGAAGCACAACACGCACGCATGCAAGAAGGAGGCGACAACTGGAAGGAAGAAATGAATGCATGCAGAGAAGGAATACCTAATGACAGTAGGGTTAGGGTTTTTGTAAGGTTTTTATGTAAATGGTTGAATATCCCGATAGATATAAACATAGATACAAAGGTATCATAAAAGAGTTCAGAGAGGTTCACTAAGGTTGAGCTTTACTACTGTTGTAGAGTTGAGATTGTTTCTATGTAATGTTTTTCATTAGATGTACTACTTTTATAAAACAAGTGAGCTAACCAAAAGAGAAAAGGTATATATCAAGGATTAGATTGCAGGCTGAGGATATTGGTGTGATCTAGATCACCTCACATAGATCTTACCCATCTGAGGAGAGTTGTAAGCGCGAGGCATGAGAATTGCAGAACCGCCATAATAAGAGAGCCAAGAGACAAATATTTGTGGACGTATCCTAGAAGGGGGTGAACCACGGTAATACCTGTGTAATGTGATGAATGCATGCATATATTTGTCATATTTTTAGTAGTTAAATGTTGTGTGCAATGAATGAATGAGTTATTATATTGCTTGGTTAATTGTTGTGGGAATATAACGAAAAGATACCACGGAGGTTAGAATATAAAAGAGGATAACAATAGTTCATAATACAAATCATAATTAATGGTTCAGAATACAGATCCCCTATATCATGCTCAATCCTAGGCTATAAACACCTGAGTCTTACAGCCACCCATTTAAATATATCTCGGGTGAGACTGCATAGTGCACTCTGTGGACTGTGTTGCTTTTTGGTTTACCAGAAGAGTCGATAGTTTTAGGTGTTGTTGGTACCCTTAAAGATATGAACCCTGGGTCTACGACCCAGCTAGTAGAGAGAAGTCATCTAGCTTAACTAAAATAGACCAATATCCAACCAAGGTATCATACCTTTATCCAAGGCTAGCGCACCAAGAAAGAATAACCAAACACTAAGCAGAAAGTCCAAACTATAACCAAGAGAAAGTCCAACCAAAAGCTAAAATCCCAATTGCAACAATTACACTCCCTCTCCAAACTTGCACACCACTAATATTTTGTAGTTGTGAGTGAGTGAGTGTCAAATGACCTCTAGTTCCCTCTATTTATACTGCTCTATCTCACTTGACTCGAATGACTTCTCTTTTTGTAGGCTAATAACTCAATATTAAATATTCTCTTGAGTTGACTTGTCTTCTAGGTTATTATCCAACATTTTAGGGTTTTTATTTCTTCATAGAATATTCTCATCTTGTCAAAGGTTACACATGGAGGTTAATACCTCCCAAAGCTACCATAATATCAACACTCCCTCCTAGCTAGGGAGGTATTAAGGGAAATTTTCTTAAGAACAAACAAACCATTCAACTAGTAGCATCAACATAGCCACATAGGTTATCACATGATCACATAGATCAACTCACGAGCAACATCATCACTATCAGTATCATATTATAGCCTCAACTACATCATCTCTCGAATCCATACTCCATTTGAGTAATTGGGCATGACGTTGAATAATTCACTCACTCCACTGAATGATGAGAGAACCATTCTTCTAATCTGGACATATGTCCTAGAAGAATAATTGTTCCAATAGATGTTGGAAGTCACGCCCTAGGCTACATGGACTATTCATCTAATCCAGACATACCTCCTAGAAGAATGACTATCCTGGACCATTTTCCCTCTGTCCACTACTGTGAAGTCATGAAAAAATTCTATCCACCAACAATGTTTCCACCTGGACCATCCTCCACAGGAAGGATGTCTGTCCACCAACAATTTTTCCTGCATAGACCATTCTCCACCTGGAGAATGTCTGTCCATCAACACATTGACTATGCATCTAGTTGGAAATTATCTCCAACATTAGTGGTAGTATCCATGGAAATCAAAACAATTCCATCCTATAGAACACAACTGTGTCTATCCATTGTAGTACACAACTACTACCTAGTGGTACACATCCACTCCGAGTAGCACACGGCTATTAACCAATGACACATATTTTCTATCAGTGGATCACATCCACCAAAGTAGCATAAAACTACTGTATAGAGACATATAGTCTCCACAACAATCATATCATCTGATATCAACATGCATAAGAAATATCATGATACAAACTGAGTCATCTGGGCCATTCTTCCACTCACATCTGTGAGATATAGAAGAGCATTTTCCCTCAGAAATTAAAACATCAACCATGGGCTATCTAGACTATTCTTCCCAAGAATAGAAGAATACTTTTTGGCACAGGGGAAGACCCAGGGTTCAACGCTACAACAACGCACCAAAAAAATCCTAACTACCAGCCCTTTCGGCAACACCTGCGAAGTAGATGAAGTCTCACCCGAGGTAGAGGCAGGGGTGGTTGCAGGACTCCAGTGTCTGCAACCTTAGCTAGGACACAGATCTGTGACCGTAACACCTTAACAAAGCACTTAGAAATATAGATCATCAATATTTAACCATTATTTACTTCATAGATAAAACCCTAATTACAGAGCATTATAGTATTCAACCAGATCTACTATATTCAAGCACTAAGCACATCCACATAAGCCAAATCTAGTATTCATCCATACTATTAAGCACATAACATTAACATATTTATCTACCATTCATCTATATCGAAGAACTAACCAAGTTAACATATAAACACATCAACACATCACACAAAGTAGAGAAACACAACATATACGTGGTTCACCCCCACCCTGGGGATACGTCCACCAACTCTTTGTCTTCTTTATCATCTTCTTCAATTAGTTACATGAACAGATCCACAAAAAACCTACTCCATAGAGGACAGGATATCTTTGCACCTTGCTGGATCCTCCTTCCCCAGGCTAGGTTATAACACTAAGCCTCTTCTCAATCTCTTACATTCACTTGCACTCAGCCTTGCAATTTTCACACAACATGCATAGAGCTCTTACAATCCTTCGATCACATAGATCGAACTCTATCACTTAGCATTCTTCGCCCCTTCTTACATCGCCTTACTACTTATTTATACATTACAAAGCGGGCCTAAGCATGGGTAAACCCATGGGTCAACATCCTCGTACCCGTTACATAATCCCAAATCCCAAAAAGGACCCTAAGAGGGGACAAGATCCCACAATCTACAGTTCATCTTGCGCTCTGCCTTCGACAGCCTGTTGAAGTCCCAAAAATAGTTCAAACCTGACCAAGGATCCTCAAAACTTGGTCAAGGGCCAACATTCCCCCAACACTCACCTATGACTCATCCCGAGTCACTCTGATATGGATAATTCTGCCTCAATAACCTCAAGCTTGGATCAAGATGCTTCGATTTGTTGTTGTTCCATGGCCTCCTATTCAACGAACTCCTGGATAATATCTTTGTTGACAGGTCCCTCTAGGCGATGTTCTGCTACATTGACGACTTTCTCCAGTTCTGCTCCTTGGCCTTCGATCTCTATGAGCAGTTGGTAAGAAATCCTATATAGGTTGGAGCCTCTGAGTCACTTCCATGAATTTTCTCTAAATGGTGTGGACCTACTGCTAGGTAGTGCGATGCTCCTGGGATCTCTTCATCCTTCAACAGTTGATAGGGGATTCAACTGTGCCTGTATTGTTTTTGCTTGATACTTTGCCTCTTGGATCTATGACTCTAGTGTCTTTAGTTCTGGATTATCAGTGAGTCTCTCATATGTCTGGGCACTGTGATCACTCAATTTATTGCATTCCATGGTAAGGGCCTTTATTCTCGCTACTTTTCTTTGATCAGTTTCATCTCTTTGATCCCTTACATCCTGCAGAGTGTCGGGCACTGTGCAGAGCTCTAAGTATGTTATTCTTTGTTGTAGCTACTAGATAGCTTCTGCAAGCTGCTCTACTTGATGCATGACTCGATCTTCTTCCTGTGGCTCTAAGCCTCTCATAGAGCGAAGTGCTCTGTTGACTGATTCTTTCACTTCAAGTTGCTCTGCGAGCAACTATTCCTTTTCTTATCGAATCTGTGATTTCTCCTCTTCAAGCTTCATTTGGAAAGAAACCTTCTCCTTCTCAACAACTTGATGTTTTTCTATGAGTACTCCTTGCACTTTCTTCAAGTCCTAGGTGGCTTGTTCTTTTTCTTCTTATGCTCGATGAAGGTGAGCTTCAGTTGCATCTTCTAGTCAAAATAGTTGGGCTAGATCATCTCCCAACTCTGGTTCTCTCGATGGAAAGGGAATAGTGGACACTGCATGATTGGACTAAAGGGATTAATGTACCCCTCAAAGTTTGACCTCAATTATGTGATGCATTTCCTCCTGCTTGGCTTCTTGTTTCTCCATTATTTTCTGTGAGGCGTCATTTAGGGATGCTATGATGAAGTCAAAATCATTGGTAGTGAGTATAGTCTTGATCTTGGTCATGGTGGCTTTGTATTTCTTCTGCGAAGAAGGTTTTGGGGGAGAAACCCTCCTCTTCTTTAGGGGATCAGTCTCATCTCTAGGTAATGTTACTTCACCTTGCTTTTGTTCAGTTCCTTTTCCATTTATCGCTTCTACTTCGTCATCACCCCCTCGGTCAGGTGATACTGAAGCAATCTTTCTTAAGGCGTTGCTTAAGTCTTGGACCTCTTCATTCTTCTTCCTTCTACTGGGTCTAGGTGTATCATGTTCTTTTTGCGTGGTCTCTGGGTTGTCAGGGTCAGACATCTCTATAGGGTCTATGGGAATAAGGAGTTTTGTCGACTAGTCCTTAGTGATCTCCTCAAGGTCCTCTTTCGTGAGCTTGTAGTACGCATGAAGCTCCTCTTTATGTTCATCTTCTCACACTGTAATGTATATGAAGTGTCGATCTACGCAGAACTTAACCAGGGGTCAAAACCTCTGTAAGGTGTTCATATTCATGCAAGGTTCATCTTCGATGGCTCTCTTCAGCTGGAGGTAATATGTGTGAAAAAAAACATTTGACTGCCACTATTTTCTCATATCGCTCGAGTACCAAAGCGTGGTGAACTTCACAGCAAGCGGATCGAATGGCTCGATGTTTGGGAAGTTCACACCTTCCGACATTTCCCAAGAAACAAATGGGATGAGGATTAGGAGCCAACTAAAATGGAATTCATAGCCCCGATCATGTGCTTCACAACAGTCCAGTTCAAGCTGATTAACTGGGTACTTCGCCCAATTCATTTGTATACCTTCCACACACTTCCCCGCAAGGTCGACAAATCCTGTGACCTGGGTGGGTCTGTTTCTTTTGTACTAGATTCCCTATAATTAACTGACATTCTATGCACACTGCACCATTCTGGATGGAAGCTACCTTGTAGCCATGTGTCCCCTTCTCAATATCGGTGTATGTATCCTTTATATTTTGTGCTAGTTCACGATCTGTGGCCTTTCTTGGATAGAATTCCCGTGGATTAGGTCCTTGCATACTCAATCCTATGATCCTATGGATCAACGTCGAATTGATTATGATACGACGGTCGAGCCATAAGTAGCCACCATGGTAACATGAAAGTAGTATCTTGACACAGGCATTAACTTCCTGGTGCCTTCTAAAGTGTGGGATTTTCATTACATTCAACAAGGTGGACTGCACGAAGTTCATCATCCATGGATGAGGGAATATATTTGAATTCTTCCCCTTCGTCTTGGTCAAGTATTTGTACGGGGTGAGCATGCTATGGTTCTTGCGATCTCCGAGGTTGAAGTCATTGAAGTTCAATGCTGTGATCTTGTCCTGTTGTGCTCTTACTGCACGTATCCCCTTCGGGAGGTATGCAGTAACCATGGTGTACTCAAAATCTCTTGGCACACTATCGTGACTCACTGCGCCAGCCAGAGGTGGGATGTAATCGGGAAATATGGTCGGGATCAGCTTCGCATTTTCTAGGTCATCTTTGTGCTTGGTTCTCTTCTCTACTCTTGGTCGGGAGGGCCCAGATCCGCGAGCAGTCGACGGAGAGGCTTGCACTCCTCCCGTCGATGACACTTATACACCCACAGACATTACTCTTTCATTCATGAGGTCAATGAGTACCTCCTTCATAG
This sequence comes from Picea engelmannii, assembly GCA_009831015.1. Lineage (NCBI taxonomy): Eukaryota > Viridiplantae > Streptophyta > Pinopsida > Pinales > Pinaceae > Picea > Picea engelmannii. Next base: position 126,613 of record ML792275.1, on the reverse strand, counting down.
ACTTTTCGACTACGCTAAGTTCTTCGGACATACATGATCGTGGTTGAATCTCTCGGGTTTGAAGAGTAACTAGTCAATGCAATGGGATGGATGGTGATAGTGCAGTTATCACTATGCGGAATCAACTAATCTGCGGGCTCAAATTCACTATTAGAAAAATTTTTCTCGGTGCAAAGTTCGAGAGAATAAATAAATAAGGAATTAATGGATCTCTCCAATAGGTGAGAAGTCTTCATTAACTCAGTTATGTCTGTTACGTCACTGTCCCAATGGTTTGATGGCAAGATGTCTGACCATAAATGCCTTTCTACCCATTTGGGGGGTCATTCTATTGGTTATATTGTTCCCAACGGCTATATTGCTTTGACATGGAGAAGTGTTGTGTGATGTTGTTTTGATATCCCGACGAAGTTCCTATTTTGTAAATTTTCCCTTTGTGAAGTTCCCTCTAGACCATTCTGTAACTTTTCGATCTTTTCTCTCTTTTTCTAAGATTTCGAGCCTTCTTTCTGGGGAGCTTCATCTTGTTATTCCTCTTTCCATTCTGATTCTTGTCTTCTTTTGGCATAAAAAATTTGCGTGGTTGAGATTCTTTCCTAATATTCAAGGGTAATACTTCTTCTCTATTTGGGATAGGTACTTCAGTCTTCTGCAAATCTTCTTGTGTTCTTGCAAATTCGACATCCAAGTCTTTGGTCCTAAGTAACTTTGATCTATTCCTTTGTTCTTCAATCAGCTGTGCGATCCTCCTAGTCATGAAATATTTCAACTCTTACTTCTTCTTCTCTAAGACTACTTCTTCTTTCCTTCTAGTCTGGTCCTTCTCGATCCAAGGTTTTCCTAGTAACATAGTAAATGGTGCGTTTTTCTCAATAAATTTAACAACCTCGAAATCTTCCTCTGTCGAAGATCCATTGGAATTCATAGATATATGGGTGATATTTCCACATAGGGTTATCATTTTTCCTCTAAATAATCATATTCCTCCCAATGAAGGAATCATAGTAGGCTCCCCTAAAAGTTCCCAAGTTCGTTCTATCATGATATTCACATGTGTTTCCTCATCCAGAACACATTCAATGTCGAAGTCTCCTATTCTTTCTTCAATGCACTCTTTTTATTCAAATATTTCTGATAAGTTGATATGTCGGTGGTCATTCAGGGTTTATTTCATCTGTAGCAATAGTTTCTCTGATTTTTTCTGGGGTTCTGCCATAATCTCATTTTTTGGATCTGCCTTAGGGTTTTCTTGGTTCATATTCATTCTTTCAACCTTAGAAATCATTCTAGGGCAATCCAATACTTCATGGTCCATAGCTGTACAACAGAGACAACTAGATCTTCTACCAGGGCATTCCTTAGCCATATGTCTCTGTCTTCTGCAACTGTAACAAAGGGTTAATCCTCATTTTCTTTTAAAATATCCCCAACCTTTCCTATACTGCGCACTACGATCATAGTAGATAACCTACAAAAAATTATTTCTACAATCCTGCAACCATTTTTTAGTCCAAACATTCTCTCTATGCATAGGTATAACATATCTTTCACTATTCTTATCATATCTACTCATATCAAATATTCTTTCATCTATTAGTGCCCTAGTTTTCAAGCTAGGACAAATCTTATCAAACATACCTAGATCCATACTTCAGAAACAAAACTTTCCACTAATCTTATTTTCAGCAGAGCACAAAGCTTCTAGATCTAAAACTTTTCATTATTCTTACCTTTATCATAGCACAGAGCTTTCAGATCTTACCTCTTTAAGAAAACATTATCACTTTTACCTTTCTTAGAGAACAAATCTTTTAGATGTTACCTCTTTTCTTCAGATCTGACTTCTTTTCTTAGCACAGAGCTTCACAAATCGAGTAGAATACTGCGCACTAGAGAAAAATATCTATGCACAGAGCTTTCATAATTTCAATTCGGATCTTCACACAAAGCTTCTCTTTCCTTAGTTCCTAGCAATCAGAGTTTCAGTCTCGGCAATGGAACCATTTGTTGGCATAGGGGTACACCTAGGGTTCAATGCTACAACAACGCACCAACAAAAACCTAACTATCGTCCCTTTCGGCAACACCTGCGAAGAAGATGAAGTCTCACCCAAGGTAGAGGAAGGGGTGGTTGTAGGACTCCAGTGTCTGCAACCTTAGCTGGGACACAGATATGTGACTGTAACACATTAACAAAGCATTTAGAAATATAGATCATCAATATTTAGCTAGTATTTACTTCACAAATAAAACCCTAATTACAGAGCATTGCAGTATTCAACTAGATCTACTATATTCAAGCACTAAGCACATCCACATAGGCCAGATCTAGTATTCATCCATACTATTAAGAACATAGAATTAACATATCTACTACCATTCATCTATATCGAATCACTAAGAAAGTTAACATATAAACACATCAACACATCTCACAAAGAAGAGAAACACAACATGTACGTGGTTCACCCCCACCCTGGGGCTACGTCCACCAATGCTTTGTCTTCTTTATCAACTTCTTCAATCAATTATACGCATAGAGCCACAAAAACCCTACTCCGCATAGGACAAGAGATCTATGCACCTCGCTAGATCCTCCTTCTATGGGCTAGGTTATAGCACTAAGCCTCTTCTCAATCTATTACATTCACTTGCACTCAGCCTTGCAAGTTTCACACAGCATGCACAGAGCTCTTACAGTCCTTTGATCACATAGATCAAAATCTATCACTTAGCATTATTTTCCCCTTCTTACTTCGCCTAACTACTTATTTATACATTACAAAGTGGGCCTAAGCATGGGTAAACCCATGGTCCGACATACCCATACCCGTTACATAATACCAAATCCCAAAAAAGGCCCCAAGAGGGGCCAATATCCTGTGATCTCCGCTTCGTCTTGTGCTCCACCTTCGACAGCCTATCAAAGTCCCAAAAATAGGTCAAACTTGACCAAGGATCCTCAAAACTTGGTCAAGGTCCAACAATACTTTTCTGTTATTTCTAAGCATGGACCATTCACCTGATTGGGCCATTCCTCCAACATTAATCATAGTGCAACCTGGAGAGAATGAGTCTACCCTAGGGAATGCCCATCCCTGATTGTTAAACCTAGACCATTCACCTAACTGGGTCATTCCTCTGACACTAATCACAGTACAACCTGGAGAGAATGAGTCTTCCCCAGGGAATGATTGTCCAGACCATTTCTTATGAAAATTATTGTCTTGTACTGACCTCCAAAATGGGCCATTCTTCAAAACTACTCACAACTGTGAACTTCGAAAGAATCATTACCCGGTGAGGTGGACCATTCTACTTGACCACTACTTAGAGTGACTTCCAAGAAGAATGATTATCCTAGACCATTCCCCCACACTGTCCACAAGGGGAATTGTTTTCTATGGTACATAAAAAATCTATCAGACCATTTTCATTAAAATAATGACTGCCAGATATGGACCATTATTTGAACTGGAAAATGATTGTCTGTCAAAAATCTTGAACCACTTTACGGACTGGAAAGGAACTACCAACTTGAACCATTTTACAAACTGGAAAATGACTGTCCATAAATCAATAACATATCAGTTCTCTCTCCCAACCTGGCAGGAGTCACTTCCTCTTTCAATAAGTAATTCATCTCCACGATCCCCAACTTATCCCTTAAGTATGCAAACTTTTCATCTTGGACAGAGGATTTACCAAAATATTTGTTATCTACTCATCTGTGGAGATATATTGGAGAACCACTTCTCTCCTATGGACTTTATAACGAATAAAATAATTATTTATATCAATGATATTTGAACTATCATGGAACAACAATTTCTCTAAAAGATTCACACAACTTTGATCATCACAATATATTACGATCGAATCCAACACCTGATCAGACAGTCTAGAAACCAAGTTATAGAGCCACATTGCTTCCATACAAGCATCACATGCTGCAATATACTCTGCTTCTGCAGTGCTTATTGCAACCAAATTATGTTTCCTTCTAGCCCATGACATCGTAGAAAATCTCAAGCTAAAACATATCCAAGTAGAACTTCCTCTATCATCTACACTCTCTTCCCAATATGAATCGATAAATCCATATAGTTGTATATCATAACTTAAATGTCCTGCAAAAACAAATATCTGGCTAAGTATTCTCCAAATACATTAATGAGCCAATAAATTGTTGATACAGAGATGGGTCTACTGGATTAGAGTCTCTCAAATTATTTAGATATGTCATCATGGGATTTTTCCATGAATTTGCAATTCATCCTCCCAGACTTTTGAAGAATCATTTCAATATACTTCCTCTATCAGAGAAAGTTTTCACCACGCCTATGTTGTACATGAGAGGCTCTGAACCACGTTTTCTTTAATCCATACAAGGTCTTCTTCCATCTGCATACAAGGGTCTCTATTGGTTCTTTATTCCCTTCTTTGGTTGTCTAAGTTATTGACCCAGGGTTCATGTCGTTCAAGGTTCCAACAAAGCCTCTAAAACTATCGGCCCTCCTGGTAAACCAGAAGGCAAAACAACACCTAGAAAGTGCTGCAAAGTCTCACCCGAGATAGATTTAAATGGGTGGTTATAAGACTCAGGTGTTTACAGCCTAGGAAAAAGTAGGGGATAGGGGTTTCTTGGATAAGGTCAAATACCATGAGTTGTAAGGGAGAGTACTTATTCCTTGGATTCACATACAAATATCCCACAGTTTAATATAAGAAGATTCATAATAGTGTATTAACTCATTCATCAAGTTTAACCATCGATTGCTTAAAGAAAGAAGAATTATGAATACATTTAACACATTACATGAGAATCACCGTAGTTCACCCCCTCCTAGGCTACTTCCATAAATATTTGGCTCTTGGCTCTTGTATTATGATGGTTCTACATTTTCGGTGCCTCGCACTTACAATTCTCCACAAAAATGGGTAAGATCTATGTGAGGTGAATTAGATCGCACCAGGCTCCATGGCCCGTGGTCTAATCCTCAGATATACCTCTCCTCGGGTCTCCTTTGCTCAACAGCTTACAAAATCGGTTTGTACCACTCAAAATATTACAGAGAATCACTAACAGCTACTAACTAACTCTCTCTATATATGATACTTTTGTATCTATATTTATACATTTTGGGCTCTTCAGCCTATTACAAAATATTAAAAAAGCCCTAACCCTTCCTATGTTAGCTATTTCTCCCATATGTGTGTTTCTCCTCCTCCAGTTGTCGCTTTCCTTTGTGCATGCTTTCTTGCATGCACATCTGTTTCTCTTCTGCTAGTTGTTACTTCAGTTTTATGCACGCTTTCTTTCTCACGATCATTCTTCTTTCCTCTTCGACTTGGTGCCAACAGGCCCCCAACACTGACATGTGATGCATCCTGAGTCACCTCATTTCTTTGTGCTTCCTCGATCTCCTTGATGATCATCTGGAACTGTTCCTGCAACTTTGTTGCTTTTGTCAGTGCCTGCATGGTTTTTTACTTGATGGTGTCGACTATCTGAGCTGCCACTTCCTCGATCATCAGTCCTGCACATTCTAGATGAGTCTATGTTGTCTAGTTCCTGGCTTCTTCTACCTACGTGAGTACGTCTTCTACCCGTTCTTGCAACAGTTCTATTTGATCCTGACACTCTTGTTTCTGTGTTTGCGCGGTGATAAGTTCTGCCTATATCTTCTTCAGCTCTTGCGTTCCCTTGACTCGTTCTTGAATTGGTATGGTCTTTTTTCACTGCTTGAGTTCTTGGATCATTGCATTGATCCTCTCCTCCTCCTTGTCCCATTGTTGGACTTGTGGATCCTCTTCTAGCCTTGTCCAAAGTTGCACTGATTTATCCAGCAAGTTGGTTGTCGTGATGACCTATTTTTCTAGCTCTTACAGTTGCATTGTTGCTTCCTTCTTCCTTTTCTCCTTCACTGCTGGTGGATTTTTCGGTCTAATCTGTCCGCGGAGAGTCTCGATCTCCTTTTGATACTGATCAATTGCCTGCGTGATCTGGTTGATATTCTCTGTCGTTGGGAGTTCATTTCCTTGTGCAGTTGTTGGAAGTTTCCCAAAAACTTATTATAATCTACGTTACAACTCATTTATGTGTTCTTTTTGCTCCTTAGTTTCCGATTGGGCCTGTGCACAAACTATTTCCAATGCTTCCCGCTTCTTTGTTGCTTGTTTTAGTTCGACTAAGTTTTTATGTGCTTGAGCCTGTATCTCATGGTCAACACTAACCTATAGTTATTCTTTTGATGGAATATGTGTCAAGACCAATTGGATATGATCCAAATCCTTCAGTGGTGTCTGTCCCACAATTTCATCCATTCACAACATGCTAGGCTTTATGTAGACCATGGAATGTGCATGTGGTATCAAAAGAACTGGGTCACATCCTTCTACCTCCACCCTTTCTATGGCCTATGTGGTCAATGGATCTATGCCTCTACTGCTACTCATGATCTGGGCTTCCCCGAATTTCTTAAAGAGCTGTCCCATTTCTGTCAGTTCCTTCTGCAGTTTTTCCCTATGGTGTGCGGTGTGATCAAAATCTTCTACGGGGCAATCTTGGACCATCCTGGAAATAATCTCTCCATCATCCTCCGTGATTGTGTATTCTGGTGGTGGTCGTTGTGCCTTCATATTCTTGTGGTCGTTGTGCCTTCATATTCTTGTGCACACATATTCTCTTAGCCCCCCCTGGTTCCTTTGTGATGGGGTTTGGTGCGGTTTCCTATGCTCCCTCAGCCGGTTTCCTCTGTCCATTGGTTGGCTGGGTGGTTTCTTTTCCTCCCTTCTAGGTCCCTGGATGCTCTAGTCATTGTCTTCCCGAGTTGACTTGGGTTAGGCCGTTCTTCATCTCTTGGGTACTGGGATTTGTGGAGACTGTGTCTCCACCTATGTAGCCCCTCCTTTTGGTGTTTGTCTTGGTACTCCTCTGGGTATAGGTGGAATCCTCCATTCATCAGGCCATTCGTTGATGATCATGTCGATATCACCCTCGGTGATACAGTAGAGCATATGTAGCCATTGTTTATCTGGGTCCTACCTTGGTTGTATCCGCATGAATTGTCGCCTATCCCAGAAATTAGCGATGTCCCCATATCGTGTGACAACCTATGGTGTTATTCTCCATGCTCGACTGATGGCTTCTTGTATCTCCCATAGGTATGCTTCGAATACAATTATGTTCTCCTTCTTATGCTTGGCTAGTGGCCCAGCTCTCCGGACGCGATATCTTGCTCCTCTTGGTTGTGGTGTGGTAGAAAAGATGATGGATTCTGGTTCTCGCCATCCCATGAAATCTATGAGAGTGATCAGCCATGAGTATTGAAATTCCGTACCTACATCCTACACGTATTTGCAATCTATTTGGAACAAGTTTGATAGGTATGGCGCCCAACTCATGAAGGTGCCTTTTTCACACTGAGCTGTAACAACAATGAGTCATGCTGGTACTTTGTCTTTGTGGAATTTTCGTAGCAGTTTGCAGGATAAGATATTTGCACCTAATTGTGTCATGGCATCATTGATCTGTTTAATTATAATGCCTCTTGCTCCCCTGTCGATGCCTTATTTCTTCTTCATCTCTTCTGCCAATTATTTTTCCTTGGACTTGTCGTACAGGATCAGCGCGGGATCCATACCCCCGGTGGGTAGGCCTATTATCTTCATGATAAGTTCAACCGATATGTGGATGGGTTTGTCCAACCATATATCCTCTCCATGCGTAACTGTTAATAGTTGTTTGATGCATGCCATCACATATTGGCCTCTGCCAAAGTGTGGTATCTTCAACAACCCTAGAATTCTTGTTTTGTCCAGTCCAGTGGCCCACTGGTGTGGCTAAGTGATGGTTTCTCTAAGTTGGTTCATGACTATTTTCTACATGAATACCTGTGGTGCAAGCTCTAGATATTTGATGTCGTCTTCTATGTCATGGTCAGAATACTTGAGCTTCCCAATGTGACCTAATAGTTGTGGGTCCACCTGTACTACCTCTAGTATGTGAGGTAGCACAATCTCTGCAGTCGGTTTTTTTCGGGGTGATCTTGGTATCTGAATTCGGTCCTCCTGCCACAATGGTTGGCTTGAGGTTCTAGCAGCTTTCGATTTCTCCTTCGCCGTACATTCTTCCCAAGCCATGGCCATTTCACTCGTCGACTTGACTGAAAATAAATCTGGGATGGGTCTTTGTGGGACGTCTGGTTGCACTGCAGCATCCGGGTTCTGTGCGCTTCTAGTGGCTCCTACGATTGCTTCAGCGTTTTCTAGTTGTATTTCCTGGTGGTTTTCTTCTTCTTTGTTTTGGGGCTCATGCGCTATTGCTGGTGTATCTTGTTCCATGGCCTCTATTTTTGGTTTTGAGGCCTCCTCAAGTATGGGTGTAGACTCTACTAGAATTTCCTCTGGCGATGGGATTTCGTCAATATCGACGATTTCTGGGGGTTGTTGTTCTCTTTCTTCTGGTGGTCCTTGCAACCTTGTCTGAGCCCTGGTTGATTTAGTTGTATGGCCTTGTTCTGCGAGCTTTAGGGGTGCCATGTAATGTCCCCACTTTGGGATATCATCACAGGGCAGAGATTTATGATGACCAGAGTAGCCAGATGGATGCTATAGTGAGTACAAAGGTATTTGAGAGGCATTGTGGGGTCCAACTTGCATTGATGATCATATTCCATCATTATGAGCCATTACGCACAGGTTGGATTTGGTTTCGTTGCATTCCGACGATTTCCAGGATTTTGACTATTTTGAGCTATAAGTCAATGGAATTCACTGAAGAGGTCATTTTGGGCACATTACTTGGAGGAACCTCTCAGTGTAATAGCTCATTGGAATTGGGAGGAGAAACAGTACAGGATGGGATGGCTAGAAGTGACTTTTAGTGGCCAGGGAATCCATAAGGAGAGATAAGGAGCTTTTCAAAGGTAAAAAGGTTAATTAATTAATTAAAGTGATTTAATTAATTAATTAAATATTAATAAAATGAAAGTCAC
>ML792275.1:64477-93487 GCA_009831015.1 Picea engelmannii | reverse complement strand
TGAGATTCATGAACTTGGGACGGGAAAAGCATCTTTTTCATTAGTCTCAAAATGAATCACTTACAATGAGTTCTGAGACTGGCCACCGTTCCTCGATCCTGATCCTGGGCTCCTCCTCTTCTTTTGTCCTCCAACTGTTGCAATATGAAGTTCTCCTAAAGCTTAAGGCAAAGCTAAAGGGTGGGGACAATAATAGGCTTGGCAATTTTGGCAGAGTTTCTTTGCTATCCTTTTTCCTCCTTTGATTAGTACCCCTACCCCTCCTTTTATAGGCTAGGAAGAGCTAGGGTTTTAGGCGAACTCTCGGCCATGCATGGCAGAGAGTTTCAGTTAACTGACAAAAAGCCTCGTGTCTCGGTGGAAACTTCCCTGATTTTTTGCTTTGTTAGGTACTCGCGGGTTGTTTTGGGCTAGCCCACGGATGCTCGCGTGCAGTAAAAGGACAGCAAGCGGATGCCCGCACCCAGTGAGAAGTTAGGGCGCGGGTTGCTTGTTTTAAGTGGTTTTTTGAGGATTTGCTCAGCATGGCTTTGGCTAGGAAGAGGCATGAGTTGACCTGACACCAGGTAAACCTGTATAGTGCATTTTAGGGTTATAACAGCTACGCGAGTTTGTTGTCTTCATCAGTGATATGCTTTGCTTCCCAGATCTTTGCGCAAATGAACATATGCTTCTCAGGGTATTTTGTTTCTTCTCCTTGAAACTCTGGTAATATGATAGTAGGGTCATGTCCTACCATTCCAAATACTGAGCTACTCCCTCCTCCGCATGGTGTAGATACTTGACTAAGTTTGCATGAAATAGCTCCTCCAGTTGTTTCCCTTTGTGTCGATGTACTTCCTACTATCAGACTTCCTCCAAACTTTGGTTGTCTAAATGATGGTGTTATTTTTGGTGTATTGGTCGCACATGGGTTTATGGGTTCCACACTGACATTAACATTGAAGGGATGGTTGTCTTATGCTCCTATTCTCGGGCCTCTTGTTTTCCTATCATATGCAGTGCACAGGATTTCCTCAATCTACTCCACAGCCTGGCGATCCTCTACCTCTTCCTCATCGATGGCCAAACCCTCCCTCTCAGCTACGGATCTCTTCTTGGTATTCACCTTATATCTGTAGGGTGCTCTGCTACACATCATTCTTGATGACACCAAGATCCACTTGATTTGGTCGTCATCCATCAAGATTGGGTCCAAGGGTTCCTCCTCCTTCTTCTCTGTATCCTACCCTCCTTCCATTCCTCCTCTCTCTATCGGTGCTTCCCCCCTTCCCCCATGCGCACAGGGAAGTATAGTTGTTTGATTCCATTGTCATCACACCTTTTTTATATAGCAGTATATTGATAGAAGTATATAGTGATTGGATGTACCTTCCTCTAGGTCCTCGTAGGAACTCTTGCTCAGCGACGTTGTATGACTTTGTTGTGTCTACCGCAAATTCTGTGATAAAGCCTGCACAATACTATCAAGCCAAAAATCGACTATGTGGGTGAATTTGTTGTTTGCCTGCTACAATTGTTGGATCTGTACTAGAGTCCAATCTAGTTGTCGAATCCAATTTGTCGCATGGTTATCCTTTAACCTTAAGATCCACTCCTGTAGTAGATGTGGAAAATCAAAGAAAAAAACTTCGTGTAAATCCGTAAATACGTATTTATCTAGGTATTTACGCAGTGTGATCCTAGGGTTTCTATTTTCATTTTGTGCAAACTCTAGCTTTGTGGTTCTCAACCAGCCCTCGATTTCTTCTCTCATGGGGTTCCAAGGTCTCAACATCCCCTTCTAATGGTTCATTTCTCTTTCTTCAGTAATTTATTCATTCCATCTCATCTACTCAGTCCTTTATTGTTCCTCTTAAAATGGCAATGGAACCATTTGTTGGTTCTTTATTCCCTTATAGGGTTGTCTGAGTTATTGATTTAGGGTTCATGTCATTCAAGGTTTCAACAAAGCCTCTAAAACTATCGGCCCTCCTGGTAAACCAGAAGGTAGCTCCCAAAAAGCACTACGCAGTCTCACCCGAGATAGCTTTAAATGGGTGGTTGTAAGACTCAGGTGTTTACAGCCTAGGATAGAGTAGGGGATAGTGGTTTCATGGATAAGTTCAGATACCATGAGCTGTAAGGGAGAGTACTTATTCCTTGGATTCGCATACGAATATCCCACAGTTTAATATCAGTAGATTCATAACAATGTATTAACTCATTCATCAAGTTTAACCATCAATTGTTGAAAGAAAGAAAAATTATGCATACATTTAACACATTACACAAGAATTACCATGGTTCACCCCCTCTTGGCTACATCCACAAAGATTTGGTTCTTGGCTCTTGTATTATGATGGTTCTACATTTTCGGTGCCTTGCGCTTACAATTCTCCACAAAAATGGGTAAGATCTATGTGAGGCGAGCTACATCGCACCATGCTCCACGACCTGTGGTATAATCCTCAGATCTACCTCTCCTTGGGTCTCCTTTGCTCAACAGCTTACAAAATCGGTTCGTACCACTGAAAATATTACAGAGAATTGCTAACAACTACTAACTAAAACTCTCTCTATATGATACTTTTGTATCTATATTTATACATTTCGGTCTCTTCAGCCTATTACAGAATATTACCAAAACCCTAACCCTTCCTATGTTATCTCTTTCTCCCATAAGCATGTTTCTCCTCCTCCAGCTGTCACTTTCCTTTGTGCATGCTTTCTTGCAAGCGCGTGCAGATCCTGCTCTTCTGCCAGTTGTTACTTCAGTTTTCTGCATGCTTTCTTTCCCATGATCGTACTTCTTTCCTCTTCATCCTGGTGCCAACAGTCTCTTTCTGGTATACCTTAAAACCTTGAGGTTTCTCTACATACACTTCTTCTTCAAATTTTTTTGGAGAAAAACAATATTTATATTCATCTGATGTAAACTCCAACCCATGTATACTGCAGGATATATAATGGCTCAGGTAGAGGTATATGTTGGCACAATATTGATCAAACTAGGGTCCTTCTCAGGTTACCAACAAAAGGTATCATGTAGTCTAGAGAGTTGGCATTTTCATCTCCTCCAAAGGGAATAAGTCTCACTTGAAGCACTATTTAGACAAAAGGATAGGGAAGGAAAAGGAGAATACGTAGAAGGGTTCATAGAACCATCAAGATTCATCATGATCTTGCGCAAGACATATAACTACATAACATATCTAAACTCATATATGCAAGAACTGAAGCTACTTATGTTGTGGAAAATAATTCAAACACAGAGACCTCATGTGGAACTTATGAACCATAAAGAAGTACTATAAAGATACAATGCATAAGGATAAACACAGAAAGACACATCATATTTTGAAATTTTGGAGCCTTATTCATATATTATCTCCATGTCTTTCTCAGTTATAATCTCAGAGATACAAGGTAGTGCTCTGTTACAGACTCCTGGCTTTGGACTCATGTCGCAAATCTCTAGTTCCCAAAATGGTGTATAGATTACATTACAGACTCAAAATATGACTTCTCAGCAGTATACAATAACTATGACCAAACCTTACACTTGTGATACTAAAAACAAAAAACCAACAAACCAACAAACCCTTTTACAATTATATTCATCCCTATATATAATCTAAGTTGTTTCTTATCGCTTTGGTCTGCATGCTTTCTTGTTCTGTTGCAACTTCTTTTGCTTTGCTGGAGTTGTGTTGTCCTTTATGCAACAGATTTATGTTACTTCTCCTTTCTCTATTGTCTAGCTTCTTTTGTAGCTTGTGAAACTTGTATTGGGCCAAAACTGGGACTGTAGTCCTTCTTGCACAACTCCTTATAAAAAATGAAGGGCCCAATAGGCTCCAACCAAAAACCTTTAATCTCCCTCGACTCAAGTACTCAACACTTTCGCAGCTTCCAAGAGAAAATGTTGTTTTCCCTTGTCCTCCTTTTCCTCTTTATTGTTCTCTTCTACTTGCGCTTTTTCTTCTTCTGCCTCTTCAAATGAAGGGACAAACTTTGGGACCAACTCCAAGGCCCTCTTATTCACTTATTGAAAGCTTCCAACCTTATCCTATCATTTCTTGGAAAGGAGTGAGGCCTCTGCTACAAACTTTTGGGTCACATCTGTAATACATGCCTTGGGCTTGGATGTGACCAACAAGTTCCATTCAAAATCTGTTGTTGCATCAACGTGATGCATCTGCAATAAATTGTCTGAATGACATGCTAGAAGTCACGCAACTTTTTCTTAGATAAGGATTTCACCTAAAATAGGGCATTCAGTTCATTGTTCACTTGTTGGATCTAGTCGAACTTATTTTGTTGCTCTAGCAGATCCATCGTAGCCGCAACTTCTTCATTCAGCACCTGGATTCTGGTGTGCACATCCTCCATGTTCTGGTTGTGTCTAGCAATGATTCCCACCCAATCGTTGACTTCCCTAAAAATATTTGTGCACTTAGTGGTGTGATTATGTAGTGCTTCTCGGGAATTGTTCCCTTTCAAAAAAATCTTCTCCATCTACTCCTGCAGCTTTCGAGGCTGTTGCTTTGCTTCTTGTTTAGTTTGTCACAACTCTACTTCCAGATTCTCAACATGAATGGCCAATTGTGACCATGCTCCTTGGAGTAGATAAATTTGATGCTCCATCTCTCCTGCATCATTGGCTTTGGGCAGTTGGGGTGCGACCTTCTGAATATTTGGCCAAGACTCAACAAGCCTTTCTTGAACTCTTTCTAGTCTTTGCTTGACTTGGACCTTTGTATGTTCCTCTTCTTTTCTGGATCCTTGCACTAGGAACGCTTCCTCCCTTGTGAACTCGATAGACCTCTCGGACTGTTAGAGCCTCTGCTTCAATTGATCAGTTGATGCTCTGATAATTCCAACCAAGTGTGTTGTTGGACAGTGTGCAAGGTCATCAGAAGAGGATGTTGTGTCCCTGGGTGCTCAGGTCTGCAATGGAAGTCCACTGGTCATTGAGTGTTTTGAAGGAGTCTCTACCTCCTCCTCCCTTATGGACAGTCTTGGTACAACCTTCAACCTTAACGCTAATGGTAGGAGTGTCAAAACCTCTGTTCTGGCTAGGAAAAACTGAAACAAATATGTGCATTGTTGAGGGTTTTGGAGAACCAGCTCCATCTGTTCCTATGCGGATGTCGCACTCTACCTGGAGGTTGACTCTAGTTCCTTCTAAAGATAAAGTAGCTCCTTCTCTTTAATTGTGTCTACTTCTGGAGTTGTGCTTCCCTGGGCACCCTCAACCTTGGTCATTGAGGAAATGTGCTACGGACTTTGAGCTTGCAACTCCTCCACTGTTTGAGTGTCCTTTTTCTGCACAAAAGGCACGATCTATTGGTCCTGCATGTCCAAGTTCGAACCAATCAGCTGCAGTATCTGCTCCAGTACTTCTGGATTTGGACCTAAAAATTTTGGTCTCTGATCAAGAAACTCTAGGCTTGCTTCTGGGAGTTTTGGCTCTCATTTTTCTAGGGGATTGAGCTGCATCGACTCTTGATCAATGGTTTGGGGTGGACTAGTGGTTTCTGGGGGTGGTGAGTGGGGTTGTGGTGGTAATGGAGGGTGCTCGGTGATGATGGTGGATGGAAGGGTGTCAGGATGAGGGACGTCCTGAATATGGATGACTGGGGTTGATTGGACCACTGAGAAAGTGCAGGGGACATCGGATGAAAGGGGTTGGGGGTTCAGAACTTTACTCGGTGAGACCCCAATTCTGAACTTCTTCTCCACTGGTTATATGATGAACACAATGCTCAGAATCACGTTGACATTCTTACCTGTCAACATGGCTTTCTCTGGAAGTTGTGGGAAGATCAAAAATGTTATTTTCTTCCTCTCCAGTGGCTACGTCGCCTCCTCCTCCTTAGAGTCCACATGTATTGGAGATTCTTTATTCGATGCCTCTGAGCCTGAGCTTGGTCCTACACCTTCTTTGTTTCCTTTCTTCTTTGGAAACTCTACAGGAAAAATGTAGTGCATCCCCAACTTGCATGGGTTGTATTTAACTCCCAGCCACGACATTACCTCTTTGTCAAAGGCCTCCTCATCTAAATAGAATGACAACATCCTTGAGTGTAAGTCATCCCTGTTGGCATGCCTCAGCCATAAAAACATATGTTGTCGGTTCATGCTAAAAGAAATGTTCCTTGTGTTGCAATTGAGGAGCTCCTACGGAATGCACAACCTTTGCGTTGAATTGATAAGCCCATTATACCACTTTGAAAACTTTGTGTTTTTTAAGGCTGTGTTCTCCGAGTGTGCCCTGGAATGTCAGGGCTCAAACATCTTCACAAGGCGCCCTTGTCTGCTAGTTCCAACGGTATTCCAGTGGGTGGCTTCCACTTAAGAATTGTGAACACCAGCAACAGGTATCTGGATGTGAAGGTGCCTCCCTTCTCCCAAGCTTCCTCACAATCCACAAGTAGTTCCTCTAGCAGGTAACTGCACCAATTGAATACAATGCCATTGGTGCAAAAATCATGCATTGAAAATGCATCCAGCAGGCATTCCCCCTTGTAATACGACCTCATAACCTTGTTGGCTATGATGTAGAAGCCAACCCTGATTGTATCTGGAAGTATCAAGTCAATTTTGGTTGTGCGCTCCCCCTCTAAGTGTGGAACCTTTCATAGAGCCTGGGCTCCCCTTTCTTTTTTACGTGCTTGCTGGGAACCTGGAATCCTTTAGACATGTCATCGCCTTCAAGGGAAAGTCCAGTAAGCAGATGGATGTCGTCAGCATGGATTGGATACTGCCTATCCAACCATAGAATTTAGTGGTGCACCTCGCTGATTAGGAATTTGGTACACTGTGCAACATCACCAGTGGTACCAAACACTAGTAGGTCTCTGAGGTTCATGATAGTTGATTTGAATAGGTTGATAAATTCAAACTTTGGCACAAACTGCATGCCTCCCAACTCATCTAGAGAGATACTCCAGAAGACGTCTATGTTCATCTGGGGGAACAAGACTATCTCTGTTAAGTCAAGATCAAGGAGGTTGACCTGCTCCACCTGTTACACATTATTTTGGTCACTCTAGTGATTTCTCTACAAGTTATGTGTCCAGGCTCTCATGAAGACCTTTTTCTTGAGAAAAGTGACAGTTGTCTTCTTCTAAAAAGCATATTTTTAAGATGAGTTCGCAGGATGCCTATGTTATAGGGTGCGAAAATCCTTCATTCTCACAGGCAACCCTATACTTGGAGTGTGAAATGTTCGCAGTCTTCTCTATAGGTAGGGTGCGAACCTGTTTCAAAGCTTTGAAAAGAGAAGAGGTTATGAAGGTTATAGAATGGAATCTTCTAGAAAATGAGGTGGAATTCACATGGTTGGAATCCTACTAACTTCTCAGATTTAGTGGGATCATCCTCATCCCTTTAACCATCTCTCCTTCTCCTATATAATGAAAGGTTTCTCAAGGAAGAGTTTAAGCAAGATTGAATGAAGAATTGATGAAAGAATTGTGTGAAGAACTATGTTTGGATTGAAGCTTGAAGACTCTATTTGTCTATCAAGTTGTACTAGATCTTCTTCATGCAAGTGTAGAGAAAGTGTGTGTGTTGGAACCAAGGATCACTGAAAGGAATCTTGTGACATCAAGGCGATCTATTTGTATCTTCTAATTTCATTTAATTTAATATAGCGACATGTTCCTTTCCCATAAAACCACTCTTATTTTATTGCATAACTCCTTGATCATATGCATAGGTTGACATTGAATATATTTTGTTATCTTCACTTTGGTTGGTTTGTGTTGTCTTGGACCTAATTTCACAAGAGCACCGGAGTGAAGTAGGAACAACAGAGACCTAAGGAAGTAATATAAAGGTATGTCACTGATTCCTTCTCGATAGTAAATTCAATGACTGCAACTTAGAGAAAGAGTCATGTCCTATCCTATTTTGTTCTAGATCCAGGTGGATCTAGGGAGATCAGTTAGTGTCCACACCTACCAATTTATCCAATAACAAAATTGGTGACTCACCTAAGTCACCCCACTGATCATCCTCGGGCAGGACCAAATCCGGATCTCCTCGGAAATCCAAACTGGCATATGCGTAGTCATCGATCATCAACATCTAGGGCCTCAACCATTCAAAAAATGAATCATTATACTTGATTATAGGACTTTCTATGTGTCAATACATGAGGTTACACCACCTCATCATCCTCAGATCTTGTGGGGTCGGTAAACCCCAATCTACCTATAGTCACAGCAGTGGGACCCTCTCGAGGAAGAATGACACCAAAAGTGACCCGTACCCAAACTACTTCAAGTCACCACTTTTGCACTTTGTCAGTTTCCTCTTCATACTGCAGAGAACCATGTCTGACCAGTTGAAAACCTGAGGCTCTGTGCACTCTATTGCATATTGGAAATATCTTTGGAGAGCCATGTGCGGAGCTGCACTCCCAGCCATGCATGCAATGGTAAACAAGATAGTCTGTAGGGTCAAATATTGGACCCCACAAATGTAAACCTTACCCTTTCTTCTCTCTACCTTGGGAACACAATATCGGTTAACATACTCGCTCATAGGAAGTCCACTGGCTCTACCTCCAGTCAGAGTAGCATGGTATCCACGTCGTGACAACCTCATCAGAAAATATATATCCTCAATATCTAGTGTCAACGTGTGGACCCCTACGTGAAATAAATGTTGATCCACATCCCACATGTGGACCAGGTACTCTAACAATCTGATTTGGGCTCTCTTGCCCAGGATCCTAAAAAATTTCAAGAGCCCACATTCCCGGAGGGCAAAGACTGTACCCAGATCATTCCCGGCAATGGCATCATCCTCATCATGTTCTCTTTCCCTCCATTCAAACATCGTGATGGTCAACACCTACAATGGACCCATGAGAAGGAAGTCAGCAACTTGTTTTAACCTCTTGCATAATTGTTTATTGAGCAAAACCACACACAAAAATCTATTTTTTGGCCCTCACAAGTGAAGCTTTTGCATAGTGCGAGATTCTCGCAGGTGCATTGAAGCCCACCTACGAAAATCTTAGATTCTCGCAGGTCCCGAATGGCCCACCTATGAGAATGCTTGAGCACATATAACGACCCTAAAATGGACTCAAAACTCTAAAATTTCCGATAAAAACCATCTTCCCTTTTAAATCACCCACGACCTCAACTCGGGGGTCACATGGCTCATCTGGTACTGCATATTTAGACATGGCGCTTCGACTTCCTGTATATATCGACATTGTGGGATCTGAGTTATCATCAAATTCTATGGTGAACTAAGGATTTGGAATCACAACTACGAGTTTCAGGATTGCACAGGCTTGCTCACTCTACAAAATTCAAAAATTGCTAAGTTCTTTGAAAAAAATGTGTTCTACAGTGAGTTATCAGAGCCTTATACTTGGGCTTATCTGGCAAGTTTAGTAATAATTGTTGTCCATCATGACCATATGGATGCAAATTGGATCTAATTTGTCCGATGGGACAGGTTGATGGGGTAAATCCTATTGGGAGATTCTGTAATTTACTGTGCAAGTTGGACAAGGACGTGGCCAATTTCAGACCTTTGCATTTGATGGATGGGAATCCCGGCACGAATACTGATGGAATATTCATGTATCATGACTTTATGGCTTAACTAAATTTATACGGGGTATCGTAATAGAAATAATGGTTGTGAATAGACTAGGTTTGTGTGGCACATGGACTTAGATTGGATTCGGATTCGTTCTCCCTCTGACGACAAAGGGGTTCCCATCATATTAATGACTGTCATTAATGGGTTCTTATGATTTTGATCATGTGCTACTAAGTAATCACTTCTGCATCAAACAACACTTAAACAGAAAAGGAAATGAACTACATGTCAGGGTGCAACACTGCACATGTCAAATTTATTAACTGAATTTACAAAAATTGCATAAAACTCAGATCTAACTAATATACATGCTTCTTCAGACTAGAGAAAAATTCCTTTTAGCTCCATTCTGAGACATATAGATTTTTAGGTGAGTGCCATTCACCCATTCTTTCTGCAACATACCATCCATTTGCACAAGTTTGACTACTCCTGAAGGTCAGATCTGCGTAACTATAAATGGTCCCAACCAATGCATGCGCAACTTTCCAGGATGCTTCTGGTACTAACTATCATAGAGTAAGACCTTGTCTCCTTGCACAAATAATTTGGTCTCTTTGAGTTCATGTAACTCCATGAGTTTCTACGGAAATGATTCTTCCTCTGACATATGCGTGATCTGTGCAATGTATAAACTTGGAGTGATGAATTCTGCAAGCACCATAACCTCTTTCCCATAAACTAGATGAAATGGCATGTACCTGTCGAGTTTCTTTGTGGTTGTCCTGTAAGACTATAGTATTGATGGAACTCTATCATCCCAATATTCTCTATTTTTGAAACAAACCTTTGTTAACCCTCTCCCCAGAATATTTTTGAACACTTCTACCATTCCATTGGCTTGCAGGTGGTAGGGGATGCTTTTGTGATGCTGAATCAAGAACTCTATTGTAAGATTTGTTATAGTGCTACTAATAAAATGAGCTCCCTGATCATTCGTTAGAATCCTAGGACATCCAAATCGAGTGATAATATTCTAAAAAATGAACCTAGCAGTAGTATCGGTCAAGCAGTCCTGAATAACAACTGCCTCATCCCAACGTGTAAGGTAGTCAATTGTGATAATAATGTATCTAGCCTTTGAATGCTTAGTTGTGGGGTTGATCGGTCCAATGAAGTCAACCTCCCATTTCTCAAATACCTGTAGAGATTGAACTGGTTGAAGTGGTAATTCATCTCATCGTGATGACTTACCCACTCTTTGACAAACATCACATGATCTAGCATATACATTTGCATCCTTGAAGAGAGTTTTACACCATAGTCCTACTTTGAGGACTTTCCACACAGTGGACTTTCCTTCTACATGAACTCCCACAACTCCATTGTAGCACTCCCACAGTATATCCTGCCTTTCATGATCCAAGACACATTTCCTGAGGATACTATCTAGTCCCAATTTATACAATTTCCCTGCAATCAACTGATAATCTGCTTCTCTAACAACCATATGATGTTTCTGGGTTGCGAAATATGTTTCTAGGCAGGCTCTTGTACTAAAGAAGACTTCTATGTCCTCTAGGTACTCTGGTATGGCCTCAACCTGGAACATATATGCATCTGGGAGTTGATCCTCAAATGCTCCACCAGTTTCCATTGACTCTAATCTAGACAGGTGATCAGGTCCTACGTTGCATCTTCCATGCTTAATAATTACTTCAAAAGAGAATTCCTAAAATAGTAGCAACCATATACAAATTATCCCTTCCAACACAAGTTTGTTAACTAGATATTTCAATGCAAAATGATTAGTAAGGAACTTAAAATGAGAACCTAACAAATAATGTCTAAATTTCTATAAAGCATAAATCATGGCTAAACCCTTCCTTTCTATCGTTGTGTAGTTGCACTCATCTTGTGACAACTTATTGATCACAAAATAGATAGGATGATCCATGGTGTTAGCACCAGGAGTCATTCTAGATTGCATCATGAGTAAGCCCAATACCCATCAGTTTATATGTCACGGGTTTTTTATAAAGGGTGACCAAATGGGAGTAAACTCATAACAATATCATTTTAACTCAGAAAACTAGGTTGGAAATACAGAGCTAGGTGAGGTCTTGATCTAACTTAGGCCAGTAAGTTTGTATAGTGGTGAGTAGGTGGAGGAAAAATAAGAGAGGAATGAAATTCTGCTCTGGATATCCGGTCTTCCAGCAGCCTTTGGAGGAAAAGTCTTAGATATGAGATCTTCTCATATCTGAAAACTTCAAGAAACTTAAAATGCTGCAATAACTGATATAATCAAACCTACATTATACAGTCATTACAACACACGACTAGATCATCTATGCCCGGGCTTTAAGAGTAAGAAGAAAATATTAAGGAAGAGGTTGACTATCATTAAACAAGAAGTCTCAAATATCAGTCTATAACTAGAGAACCAGAGGCCTCACTAAAAATTTACAATTGGGAGATTAGCTCTACCATCGATACTAACTAAATAGAAAAAATGCCTACATATACTTAGAACTAGCTCCATTGCCTGAAATGTAATCATGTCATGCATTCAAGCCTTTACATTGACGAGATTCTCTGGCAGACTTCACATGCAGATGTTGGTCAAACTGCCCATGCAGTCTTCTTGTTGGACGCGATCTTTGTTAGTCCCGATTGACAACCTACCTCTGCGCTTTGTCCCTTTCTAGCCTCCTATTTAAGAGAGGAGATGATTTCCTACCCACCTTCCTTATTTTCATTAACTGATTCATCAGGAACTAAGAGAACAGAGTCAACCCCCATTCTTGGAGATGTGGTTGTCTTTCTTTCACTTTCTATGCCTTGTTGGATGCATACGAGGAAGCTTGGTCGATGACCGTGGATGCTGATGGGGAGGAACGGGCGAGGCAACTGATACATCTCTAGCAGGATACGATGCATGTTCGATGGCCTGGAGGAAGGACATGGAATTGATGCAGTGGGGACAGAGGGTGAGGTGGTGAAGGGAGAGTTGGGACAATCATACAGGTGGAGATGACATGGGAGGTAGATGGTGGGAGGTTAGAGGTAGAGGCAGAAAGAGGGACATGACATGAGATGGGAGTGCAATAAAAATGGAAAGCGGGTATAAGTGAGGAGTGGCACTGACACAACGGCTAGGAAAGGACAGGTGAGTGGAGGACAAGTGTCAATGGGAGGTAGGGGTGGTAATCGGAAGCGGTAAGAAATATATCAGAGGGGGGGGTAGGTGGTAAGAGATTTTAGGAAGGGGGGGAGTTCAACATCACAAGGAGGCACCATGATAGTGGGGGGCCCACAATCTAAAACTGCCATATTGGACCCCCCCCCCTCATTAAAGGCAAGAGGGTGGGGGGGTCCGGAATTTAACCTATATCGTAGATCTGAGCGCGCATATTTTGGCTGCCCAGATCTGCTTGCTGCTTAGCACAACACGCTCTTGCTCCTAGAACTTAGGATAAGTGGGTTTTTGACCTACTTCTTTCCATTGTTTCACCAAGGGGGGTCACTTCTTAGGAAAACACCCCCTTTACCAACATATGTGATAACATTAGGCTCCATGGGGGATGACTTGCTCCTTGTGAGATGCCAAGAACTCTTCTGCAACTTCAGTGCCTTGATGTTGGGCTATGGAGTCACTTATGAAATAAAAACAGACACAAAAGAAAAATAATATTTACAAATACATGAGAGCCACTTGTGGCTCAAGTAAAGAACTTCTTCAGAAAATGCCCATTTACAGGGCCACCAAAAATTTCATCACCCTTCAAATTCTACAACCTGTAGGTGTTATTTGAAATTGTCTTAGAAAATTTGAAGGGCCCAATACACAAGGCTTCATATTTGATGTGCTTTCCTCTGTCCTACGTGGGTGCGTCCCATTTAAGAACTAGATCTCCCATCTGGAAATCTTCTTTTCTTGCCTTTTTGTAAAAGGTTTTCTTGATCCTTTGCTGATGGTCATGAGATCTGTCCAACACCTGATCTCTAGTCTGTTGGACTTCCACCAGTTGGTGAATTATTTTGATCATATTATCAGGCTCTCCTTGATAATCCTGAAAGAATTTTTCTACAGGTAGAGCCAGCCGAGAGGGAAAAACAACTTTTGTCCCATAAACAAGTTGGAAAGGGGAGATACCTAAGGATATTTTTGTTATCACTCGATCATCCCACAAAGCAAATTTGAGATTTGAATCCCATGCCTTCTTATTGTCTTCTAACAACCTTTTAATAAGCTTGATCAAAATTTTGTTAGAGGACTCTACCAGTCCATTTCCTTGGGGATAATAAGGAGTGGAGTGAATTAATGAAATATCAAATTTCTCACATAACTTGATCAAAGGCTCAGACTTGAAAGACACAACATTATCAGTGATAATTCTTCTAGGATAGCCAAACCTTTCTATGATATCCTTCAGGAAACTGATGATTACCTGTGAAGCACTCCTGGTGGGGATGGATTCTATCCATTTGGTGAAACAATCTTTTTCAATTAAGATCCACCTTTATTGACCACTTGAATAAGGATGAATCTCCCCAATGAAGTCCAATCCCCGTTGTTGAAAGAGTGTTGAAGCTACTACAGGTTTTAGTGGAAAGGATTTGAGCTACTGCTTTCCTGAGAATTTTTTACATTTGATGTGGGCTCTGATCTCTCTGAAGACATAAGTGAATAAAGTGGGCCAATAGTACCTAGCCCTGAGAATTTTGTAGGCTGTCATCTTCCAGAAATGATGTCCCCCACAGAGGCTACTATGAAAATCAAACATAATTCTTTGGGCCTCCTGTGGATCCAGACATCTCAGAAGCACTCCTAGAGGGTCTTTCTAATACAAGACCTGGTCAATAAGGAAATATATGATTTCTTTGATCTTTAAATATCTTTCCTTTCTCTTCCCCATTCCATCAGGGGGCTTTAATTTTTGTAGAAAATAAAATATGTCTTCATACCAGGTGCATTCTACTAGTGGCAAGCTATCCTGAGAGATTTTGTTAGACAACTCTGCCTATTGATTTTCTGAGCAAGCATTGATGAATTTAACCCCCAAGGATTTACAATTAGATTTATCCAACATCTTGGCTAAACCTTTCCCTTTAACTAGCTTGGTGGGCTCTATTTCCAGATCAAACTCAAGGATTTTGGCAATCCATTTCTCCTCCTCCCATATATGTTCGGCTGAATGAGAATGTCCTTCACAGCAGCTGAAGGGACATATGAAATAATCCTTGAATGAAGGACATAGATCGTGAAATCCTTAAGGGATTTCACCAATGCATAGGATTGTTTTTCCATGATGTCATATTTGATCTCTGCATCCCTCAATTCCCTGCTAAAAAAGGAGATAGGTTGTTCCAATCCCTCAACATTTTTCTGCAACAAAATTGTTTCTACTATATCAAAAGAAGCAAAAGAAAAATTAAGAAAATCCTTGGAAATGTCAGGACTGGTCATCACGGGGGCTTTAGTCAATTATTTCTTAATCTAGTTGAAGGATTCCTTGGTTTCAACATTCCACCTTATTTCATTCCCCTTTCTGAGCATGGTTGTGGTATGCTTCACCAATTCAACAAAATTTGAAATGAACCTCCTTAGAAAGTTAATCTTGCACAGGAAAGACTGGATCTCTTTCCTGGACCTTGGGAGTTATAAGGTTTGGATCGCCTCAACCCTGTTGGGGTCAATTCTAAGTCCCTCAGCTGATACTATGTGCCCCATTAATTTCCCTTCCATCATAGAAAACAATCATTTTGGGGGATTTAAAGAGAGACCAAACCTTTTGCATTTTAAGAAGACCTTTCTCTGATGATAGCAGTTCTCTTTATCAAATCTAGAGAAGACTGTTATGTCATCCAAATAGATGACCACAAATTTATATTTTTCTTCAATGAAGGCTATATCCATGGCTCGCTAGAATGTTTCCCCTGCGTTCATCAATCCAAAAGGCATTTTGGCATACATGAATATGCCCCAAGGAGTGGTGAAGGTTTTTTTTTCTCTGTCCTCACGTAAAATAGAGATCTGATTGTAGCCCAAAAATCCATCAATCATGGAAATTTTGGATGCACCTGTTACCCTTTGTAATACATGTTCCATCTTTGGAAAGGGGTAATTTCCATTCTTTGAGCTCCTATTCAGATTTTTGAAATTGACACAGAGTCTGATTTCTCCGCTTTTCTTTCTCACTGGGGCCAAATTGGCTACCTAGTATGAATATCTTAGGGGGACAATGATTTGGGCATCCAACAGCTTCCTTACCTCCTTCTCCATGATAGGAAACAACATAGGATTTATCTATCTCAATGTCTGCCTAAAAGGTTTGGATTCTTCCTTCAATGGGATCTTTTGCTCTATAACGTTGATGTCATATGTTTTGAGGTCTTCATAGGTCCAAGAAAATACATCAACAAATTCCTTTAGTAGCTTAGTATACTCGGTCCTATGCTTTTTTGACAAGCTATTAGACAACTTGAAAAACTTTGGCTTCTCCTCTATTCCAATATTGCACTCAGCCACATCAACATCACCCTTTGAGATTTTTCCCTTTATTGCCACATCATTTCTATCAAATATCCTTTCCAAAGGAACTAGTCCTTTGGGGATGTGATTTCTAGGTAGCTAAATGATATGATGATCAACAATCTTGTTCAAAAAATCATCAGCATAGGGATCAGCTTCATAAGCAGGGTCTTGATCAATGTGCAATGCTGAAAATTCCTCGACAGTCTCCAGGAATATTTTGATTTCAAGATCAACCTCAAAAACCTTCCAATGTTTGACATTGTCAGGTATGGAGGGCCTGTATTTCACCTCTGTCTCATACCTAAGATTGGGTGGCAGAGGGACTCTGAAATTGCTCACTAAAATAGCCAGGGAATCAGCCACCGTGTTTTCCCCTCTTGGAATAAATGATATATTGAAAGCCATAAAAAAACTATCAATGAGGTCCCATACTTCATTTCCATATCTCCTAAGCCGAGGGTGTTTGGCCTAATAAATATTTCTAATCTACTAAATAATCATCTCAGCATCACCAAACACAAATATTTCTTTAATCCCCATGTCCTTTGCATCCCTTAAGCAAAAAACAAGAGCCTCGTACTCTACCACATTATTGGTAGCTTCAATCTCTAACTTATATGATAGAGGTATAGTTTCCTGAATAGGGGAAAACAAAACTACCCCAATGCCAGCACCACCTTTAGAGGAAGCTCCATCAAAGAACATTTTCCATACAAAAGTAAGTGGGGAACAATCTTCATGGGGGATAATTGGATTATTTCTAAGTTGAAGAGGAGACTCAGGGGTGTTGGTGAGCTATAACAAAATGGATCCCAAATCAGTATCCAGAGCGAAAATAGGGTGATTGGTGGGGTCTGCCTCATCACTGATGATGTAGGCTAGTTGAGCTTCTCTGTACAGTCTTCTATGATCCCCTCCAAATATTGGAATGATAGCATATGTGAGGTCCATTTACAGTGTCCCCCAAATCCTTTTTATCTAATATATTGACAATAGCATGCCAAACTTGGGAGGTACATCAGCTACCATGATATCCATTAACACACTTTTCATGGGAAGCTAGAACAAGGTTACCACCAGATCTTTGATGACCCCAATACATTCCACCCTCCTTGAATCAAAAGAGTACAAATCATGATAATATTTTGTGACTTCCAACTTGATTTCTTCCATGACAGTTTTGGGCATGAGATTATGGGAAGCCCCTGAATCCATCAGACAATTATGCAACACCTTATCATGTATGTTTAGTGATGTGTATAAGGGAGGGGATGAGTCATCTCTATCTTCTACCATAGAACCTAATATGACTACTAGTTTTTTGTCTTGGATATTCACGGAGTCTGTGGAATGGCAGGATGGTTCAAGATTCAGTAGCTTAGAGAGGGACCTTTTGAAATCTTCATGTTTGACTAGCGCTGAAATGGGCACAGGAATTCTTATTTTTTGAATTTCATGCTCAAAGTTAAAGGAGGAAGGAGGCTTCAGAACTTCTCTCACCTTTGGGATAGGGTCTTTGGTTATTGGTGAGGGATTCTAAGCTTTCCCCTCCTTGGTTCTATCTGTTGCATTATTAACAAGTTTCTCTATTACGAGAGGCTGATCAGGGATGTCAAACTTCCCTTCTTTCTTCTTTGATCGGAGGTTATATTTATTGGGACTTCTACTAGATTTCTCCCCCTTACTTAGCTCATTTATTTGACTGTTCATGAGGGACTCCTTATAGGTAGAATGATTCAAATGGGGAAAAGGGGAGGTGTCTCCAATACAGTGAATTTCAGGGTCAATCTCTTCTTCTCCTCTCTCCTCATCAATAACAAGGTTGTTTTGGAGAGGAGTCTGGATTTTCTGATCACTTCTATCTCTGTCTCTTTTCTCCCTTGGCATGATCTGAGGAGCATTTTTGTTCGGCCTTCTGAAGTTGCCTCTGTTATCAATATTTTGTGGATTTATGTATGTCTTCTTTCCCTCCATTTTAATTTTGTCCATATCTGCAGATAGGGACTTTACCATCTTGGTCAATTCATCTGCATGAGGGTGAGCTATAGAAGAACCAGAGGTTGAGGCCTCAGATCTCCCTCTTCCCTTATCTCTATCAGATTTTATTTTGAGACTATTAACTGCCAACACATTGGATTTTAATTCCAGGGATGCATCTTGCATGTTATCCAAAAAAGTAGCTCTTCTTTCTTTGAGAAGGAGGTAGAAATCGGGGTCAAAGGCACTAGCATAAATGATTTTGGCAGAGACTTCTGAGAGTTTTGTTTCAGGAGGGATCTTATTGTACATCTTATTGAATCTCTTGGGGAAGTCAGAGACAAACTCTCCTTCCTTTCTCTTCAAGGACCCAAACTCTCTCATATAATACATGAAATCTTTTTTATCTCCCCACTATCTCAAGAAGGAATTATCTAGAGATTCAATCCCAACAATAGATCTAGGGGTCAGTCCCCTAAACCATTTCCTCACCTCACCATCAATACTTTGGACGAAGACTCTCATCCAGAAATCTTCATTTTCAATATTCAGGTTGTCTGCATAACTGTAAAAGTCAGCAAGGTGCTCTTTGGCAGTTATGTCCTCCTCTCCAGTGAATTTAGGCATATACTTCAAGTAATATCCAATAGGGACAGGATTCATGGGTTGAGGTAAGACTAGAGGGGCATACCTCACAGCCACTATGGAATCCATTATATTTATAGGGGGATGAGCACCTGCCATACAGATATTAGGTGGAGGAGAACTAGGGGGAGAAGGGTTTCAGCCTGGGAAGACTAGAAATGAACCTGCGGGAGGGAAAGGGATCAACATAATATTTCAAGAAAATGATACATGGCTTAAGGGAACAGAGGTTGGTGTGGTCACAACAGTAGCAACAGTAATAGGTGAAGGGATGGTAAAGCTTGGGGTGGGAAAGCCTTCTGAATTCTTGGGTCTAGACTAGGCTACAACGTTGGGGGAGATAGGAGTGACAAAGCTCTCTCCCTCTAATCCAAGACTAGGAGGAGAAAAATCAACAGGAACACTCTCGAAATTTAAGAAATGAGAAAATCCAACAAGAGGTCTGATAGGACACTGATAAGAAAATATTGGAGTCTCAAATAGAGGGAAATGAGAACTATCAGAAATACCTAGTTTGGTAGTAGAAGCTCCTTCTCTGAGGACCTTTTCCTTTCTGATAAGCTTCTTTGGATCTGCTTCAAGTGTTGTCAAGGGAAACTAAGGGGTAGACCTCATGTGTCTGCCTTTGGAAGCCACAACTGAAACAGTAGGTTCCCCCAGTGGAGTCGTCACAATGGAATCGCCAGGTGCATAGTAGCAATCTTGGAGGGATTTGATGCTTGATGCACCTTCAAAATCAGAGGCTCAATGTCATTCAATCTTGGGGAAAATATTCAAATTTGTCCCCGGAAATGACGCTAGAAATGTTAGGACCAAGAGTCACTCTTGGATTGCAGCAGGAGTAAGCTCAATACCCATCAGTTTATATGTCATGGATTTTTTATAAAGGGTGACCGAATGGGATTAAACTCAGAACAATATCGTTTTAACTCAGAAAACTGGGTTGGAAATACAGAACTAGGTGAGGTCTTGATCTAACTTAGGCCAGTAAGTTTGTATAGTGGTGAGTAGGTGGAGGAAAAATAAGGGAGGAATGAAATTTTTCTCTAGATATCCGGTCTTCCAGTAGCCTTTGGAGGAAAAGTCTCAGATATGAGATCCTCTTAGATCCAAAAACTTCAAGAAACTTAAAATTCTTCAATAATCGATATAATCAAACCTACATTATATAGTCATTACAACACCTGACTGGATCATCCATGCCCGGGATTTAACAGTAAGAAGAAAAGAGTAAGGAAGAGGTTGGCTATCATTAAACAAGAGGTCTTAAATATTAGTTTAGAACCAGAGAACCAGAGGTCTCACTAAAACTTTACAATTGGGAGCTTATCTCTACCATTGATACTAACTAAATGGAAAAAATGCCTATATATACTTAGAACTGGATCCATTGCCTAAAATTTTATCATGTCATGCATCCAAGGATTTACATTGACGATCTTCTCTGGAAGGTTGCACATGCAGACGTTGGTTAGACTGCCCATACAGTCTTCTTGTCGGACATGATCTCTGTCAGTCTGGACTAACAGCCTGCCTCTACGCTTTGTTCCTTTCTAGCCTCCTATTTAAGGGAGGAGACGCCTCCTATTTAAGGGAGGAGACGATGTCTCACACACCTTCCTTATTTTCATTAATTGATTCATCGGGAACTGAGAGAACAGAGTCAACCCCTGTGCTTGGAGACGTGGTTGTCCTTCTTTCACTTTCCACACCTTGTTGGATGCATACGGGGAATCTTGGCCAACAACCATGGATGTTGTTGGGGAGGAATGGGTGAGGCAATAGATACAGCTCTATCAAGATATGACGCACATTTGGTGGCCTGGAGGAAGGATGTGGTAGCGATGTGGTGGGGACATAGGGTGAGGTGGCAAAGGGAGAGTGGGGACAATAATATAGGTAGAGATGACATGGGAAGTAGATGGAGGGAAGTGAGACACGGAGGCGGAAAGAGGTATGTGACATGATACATGAGTGGAATACACATGGCAGGCGGGGCTAAGTGAGGAGTGGCACTAACACAACAACAAGGAAATGAAAGGTGAATGTAGGAAAAGTGTCAGTGGGAGGTGAGGGAGGTAAGCAGAAGTAGTAAGCAGTATATCGGAGGGGTGGTAGGTGGTAAGAGGTTTTAAGAAGGGGGGGTCCGACATCATGAGGAGGCACTATGATAGTGGGGGGGGCATAATATAAAACCTCCATATTGGACCCCCCCCTACCCACCCCCCCCTCATTAAAGGTAGAAGGGCGAGGGGGGTCCGTAATTGAACCTACGTCGTAGATATGAGCGCAGATATTTTGGCCATCCAGATCTGCTTGCTTATTAGAACAACGCGCTCCTACACCTAGAACTTAGGATATGTGGGTTTTTTACCTACTTATTGCCATGTTTTCTCCAAGGGGGGTCACTTCTTAGGAAAACACCCCCTTTACCAACATGTTTGATAACACATGGCTCCATCTCCAGGTTACGCTAAGATAGATCCTAAGGCAATACATGAAGAATCTACATGGACGTGAAATTCATTTTCCCAGTTTGGGAATATTAGAATCGGTGTCGTGTTGAGATTCTCCTTTAGGGTATTGAATGCTTTATCACATTCTGGAGTCCAGTGGAACATTTTGACCTTTTTCAATAGATTTTCCAGAGGTGCAATAATGTTTCCATATCTTCTGATGAACATGCGATAGTACCTTGTGTGTCCCAATGTGGATCACAACTTATTAGCACTTATAGGTGGTGGCATGTTTACAATAACCACGACTTTGGTTGGTTCTACTAGTACTCCCTCTCGGCATACTATGTGGCCCAAAACATTCCCATGTGGTACACAAAAGATACACTTTCTAAGATTCAATGATATCTACAATTCTCTGCATCTGTCAAACATCAGAGGTAACAATGCTACATATTCCTTGAGAAGACTGTATGTCGTCCAATCATCCATATAAAATTATATAAACTTGTGAATAAACTCTCTGAAAGATTCTATTACATTCCTGGAGAAAACTGCAGGGGCATTCTTTAAGACAAATGGCATCACATTGTATGCAAAAGACCCCCATTCTATTATGAATGTGGTCTTGTTTTTTTCCTCTTTGACAATCCTTACTTGGTCGTACCCTAAAAATCCATTTGTAAATGAGTACACTTCTTTCCCCGCAATCTATTCTAGAACCTCATTAGTAAAAGGTGTTGGAAAAGGGTCATCCACATAGGCAAAGTTAAGGCTTATATAGTCTATACAGACCCCGATATCCTATATGCATTTATTTCTCTGAATCACTATTGGGCTGACCCATTCTGCTTCTTCCATTGCAAAAATAAGTCCATCTTCCAACATCTTGTCTATCTCCTTCTTAACCTTATATTTTATTCTAGGGTTAAGGAGGTATGGTCTATGCCTCACAGACTTTGATCCTAGTTTTAATTCAATTTTCATTTCTCCCATAACTTCTTTGATCCCCTTTAACTCTGAAAAGGTCTTTGGGAACAAATCCTCATATTCCCACAACAAACTCTGTATTTCTTGACTAGTTTGATCATCCCATTAATCTCCCACCATAGTTATCTTAGGTTGCTCTGTGTTTCCTATATTGACTTTGCACAACTTCAATGGTTGATTATAAGAATTATCACTTTGACCAGGTATTATGTTCTAGATTTCTTTGTTCCCTTCTGTCTCTTTAATGGCTAGGTTTCTCAATTCCTATAAATCATCTGGGATTTCTTAATCCCTTGAACTATCATCGCATTCTATAGGTTTCTTGTCTAAGGTTAGGTGAATATTAGTTTGAAGTTATCAGCTATGTTTTGCACATACCACTAGGTTTGATTTCTGATTACTATTGTCTGTCAAAATAAATTCTTTAATTATTTGCAGGACTACTTCAAGATCAAGGTACTTATTTGTAAATGAGAAGTTCTTGCAAAAGTGGTTTGCCAACGTTTTCCAATCGTTGTTATGTCTTCTGGTTTCTTCATGTATGAAACAAGATTTCGAGATTGGACCTAGTGAGTGGGGAAATACCTGAACCCAGAAGAAAGAGGGTATTTCTGCAACTTTCCACTGTGTCACACACTGTTCAATATGTTCTCTAGGATCAGATTCTCCGTTGAACAATTGTGCAACTTGGAAATATGTCTGCATCTCTGATTCTATTTTCTCCTTATTCTGAAACCTATACTTTATAGATTGCTTCACATCGTCCCAATTTCTAAGTAAGTATTTTTGATTGGCCCACCATCTGGCAAGGGTATCTTAGAGGGATAATTCTAGTACTGAGACCCTTTGATCCTTCATTATTCATCCATGTTGAGCATAAAATTGTCAAGTCCTGGGGTACCATCATATATTGGGTGTTCTATGACCTTGGTCCTAACCCATCTAGTTTCCCTAACAGTTGTGCATATCCTTGAGAATATTTCATATGAGCCTTTCTGTCAACTGTCAAATGCCAGTTCTGAATCTTTGTCCATTGATTGTACACTCCTCCAACTTACTGATCCATCAGTAGTAGGTTTTATGTAATATTCTCTTGTTCTTGTTGTTACAGTGTACAATTGATCCAAGTCTAGTCCCTCCATATTATTTTATGTTGGCTCCGTATATATGGGACCTACATACAGATCCAAGGGTTGAACTACCTTGATTCCATCTGCTTCAAATGTCATGGTGTATTTCTTTAGGTCGATTATTGCATACTTGTCATAGGCCCAATAAATCCCAAGTAGTGCAGGATAAGGGTCCTTATCCCCCATGATCTCAATCACCTCAAAGTCAGCTATAGTCTTCACTCCCGCAACATCTATTTCCACATTCTCCAATCTTACTATGGGGAAAATACAATATTGGTTGTCCATCCTTAGCTGGATTGGGGACTATTTTAACTCGGTTTTTCCTAAGTCTTCCCAAGTCTTTTTAGGCAGAATTTTCACATCAGATCCTAGATCTAGCATAACATCCTTAATCTCAAATTCATCTAACTGGGCTACTAATCTAAATTATTTTCTAGTTCGTACTTTCCTTCTCTGCACCCTCTAAGCATCCTTCTCAGGAATATTAGTCCTTATTCCTTATTCTGTGGGTTCTCCATTCCATAAAACTAGGTATAGAACATTGCACAACTTCTCTATTAATTGGTCATTCCCGAGAATATCAAAGAATAATTGAAACCAAAGGTTGACTACATTTTGAGGTTGCTCAGGTTGTCTAGATGTGACTACAGGGTTTCTGGGTGCAGGGTGTGAAGTAGGCACTTGCGAAACCTTAGGGTAAACAATAGGCTATGGGGGTTTCTTTTGCATCTCAGGCCTCAGGATATTCTGAAATACTTCTATGGCATTTTTAAAGAACAAATTATGTTTTAGAGGGTCATACCGGTCTTCTTTAGGTGTTTCTTTCTGTATCTGAGGTAGATTATCAACATCAAATCCTATATTTTCTCCTCCTAGAATAACGATATTAAGGTTGGGAAATTGTCCTTTAATAAATCTCTTGATTTATGAACTGATGAGGTTAGTTACTCATTGACGTACCTGATCTTCCCATTTTGCAATTATTTTTGGGCATTCTTCAGTTGTGTGCCCATTGGTTCTGTAGTGGGAGCACCATGGCCGCCTCGGATGAGGATAGTCTCTGGACATATGGCCTTTCTCATCACAGTTATAACATCTTCTTAGCCCTCTTCCTTCAGTTCTTCCTCCTCTGCAGTCTCCTCTGGCACCACCTCCATGACCTCTTCCCAGTCATTAAGGGTTTTCATTCACCCCTAATGTTTTTCGGTCCAACCTGTCTACAAGTGCATCCAATGCTCTACATCGATTGGTAGTATGTGTGGTAGATGTGTAGAACTCACAGTGTACGGTATTTGGTACTGTCAAATATTTTTGCATAATGGGGCACTGTCTCGGCCCATGCCCATGGATTCAACAAATCTCACAATACTCAACTTTTGGTGTTGCTTGGCTCCCTAGAAAAACATGATATGGGGTGGGGTTAGGGAATGGTAAATTCGTAGACACTTGCGCAAATCCTCTCATGGGTTTTGGTGAGGGTCCCATCAGATTCTAAGGAGGTCCCATTCCCCTCATTCGTGGACATTCGTTCACCAGATGTCCTTCTGTATAACATTTGGTGCACCATACCTACGGTTTTCCTAGTATAGGTATCATTAGTTATTGAATATTTTATGTAAGCGTTGATATTTTCCCTTATAGTTGTGCCATATTTTCATCTTTTGGGGGTCTGGTCACTCTCAGGCTCCCAGGATACCCCGCCATGGATTCAATCTTCATCGATTATTCTAAGGGATCTGTCAAAGTGGCTATTCGTTATTGCATTAGAGAAATCCATGTGAGAGGTAGAAATCCCTGAATGTACCATTCTCTTTGATGTTCCTCATGGATTGGATGTTCTAACCTCCCTATAGCATCTTTAAACTTCTGGTTGTATTCCCAGGTTGATTCACCTTCCCTTTGTTGGATCTCGTGCAACTCAGACAAAGCTTGTTGTTCTAACTGAGGTCGCTTAAACTTTGTTATGAACCTTGTCCGTAATTATCCAATTGTGAATGCTTGACCTTGAATTAATAGCTCTCTTGGCTCAATAATATTCATGTACCATTTGAGAGCGTGACCTCTCAAGGTAGTCTGGAGCTCAACCAACTTATTCACGTCTAGAGTCCCTCTAGATCTCGATATTTCTTCGCACAAGAACCAGTGTTGCTCCATGTCTTCATCTCCCTTACCCCATAATTCTAGGTATCGGGCAATAAAACCTTCCACGTGACCAACCATTGTTGATCTTGTTGCTCTTATCAAAATTAAACCTAACGGTCCTACTTGCGATCTACCAGGGGATCCCAATATCCTCCCTGTACTTGCACATCCTGGCTATGAATGAATAAGTATTGTAATGGAACATAATTAGAATAATATGGTAGTATTGAACTTACCACTTGTATAGAAGACACTTGGGGTATGGGTGATTCGGCGCTAGCGCCACTGTCTTTGAGGTGGTTTTCTTTGATCTGGGGGATCTTGTTTTCTTCCTTTGGAGCGGTCTCTTCAACCAGATTCTTGATATTTCCTATCATCGGGGCTGAATATTCTCTTTCCTCTTAAATATCCATGCCAACTTACTTCTCTCTTGCTTCTACACATTCTCCTTCTTATCCACCCTCCTGGGGACTTCTTTCTCTTTGTGCTTCTCTCTCACTTAATCTTTGACTGGCCAGTCTTTCCTGTCTTCTCATCTTCTACAACTCTTCCATTTGTCTTTCCTCTACTTCTTCTAGGCTGACTTATTTTTGCAACTTATCAGAATGTATTTCTACTTTATTGATATTTCCGCACCACCACTTCTCAACTACGACGAATCTTTTCAAGGCTCGCTCGTCTCTTGAGTCCATTTCTTGATGTTTCCCCCACTTATCAAAGAACCTTTCCCCTCTCTCAGGACATGACTCTACCCCAACCTCTCCCTACCCCAAGCGAGGGCGTTTATGTTGCCATCTTAGTTGGGGACATAGTCAAAATCCCCTCTTCCATCAAGAAAACTTTAATCCACAGGGGGATTTCTCTCATCATTCTTCCCCTTGCGTCTTTCTTGAAATCTAACTCTGCTTGTGAAAAACATTGGTGATTCTCACCTGAAAACTCAATAATGGATCCTTCTAATGTGGTATTGACCCAGAATTAAATCGATCGCATGACTAGACAATCCAGCCGATGAAGTGTTGCAATCCTTTCGGTATTCCAGGTAGATTCCTCTTGACTCGTTCTTGGAAATCTGGAGTTTCTTCGAGCCTATCTATCCAGTGGAAAAAATCTTCTAGGAACTTAACGTAGAATATATCGTACTGGTCGCTCAATCTTTTTGAGTAAAAGACTACCTCTTGATTATCTTTCACATATTTTCCCCTTAGCTCCACTTCTTTCCATATGAAGGCATCACATTTTCTCTCCCACCATTAGTCAATATTAGATTTGTGAATCCGTGGAAGAATCCTCCCTACAGGTTCCCTTTCAAAGTAGGTCCCCACAACAGAACCATTTTGTTGGCGTAATATTTATCAGACTAGGGTCCTTCTTAGGTTACCAATAAAAGGTACCGTGTAGTCTAGAGCGTTGACATTTTCATCTCCTCCAAAGAGAAGAAGTCTCACCCGAAGCGCTGCTGAGACAAACAGATAGGGAAGGGAAAGGAGAATACTTAGAAGGGTTCACAGAACCATCAAGATTCATCATGATCTTGTGTAATATATATAACTACAGAACATATCTGAACCCATATACGCAAGAACTGAAGCTACTTATGTTGTGGAAAAGCATTCAAACACAAAGACCTCATGTGTAATTTATGAAACATAAAGAAGTACTATAAATATACATTGCATAAGGATAAACACATAAAGACACAACATATTTTGAAATTTTGGATCCTTCTTCATATATTATCTTCATGTATTTCTCAATTACAATCTCAAAGATACAAGGTAGTTCTCTGTTACAGACTCCTGGCTCCGGAATCATGTCACAGAGCTCTAACTCCCAAAATGGTGTTAGATTACATTATAGACTTAAAATATGACTTCTCAGTAGTATACAACAACTATCACCAAACCTAACAGTTGTGATACCAACAAAAATCCAACCAAGCAACCCTTTTACAATTATATTCATCCCTATATATAATCTAAGTCGTGTCTTCTGGATTTGGTTTGCACACTTTCTTGTTCTATTGCAACTTCTTTTGCTTTGTTGGCGTTGTGTTGTCCTTTCCACAACTGATTTATGTTACTTCTCCTTGTTCTATTGTCCAACTTCTTCTATAGCTTGTGCAACTCATATTGGGCCAAAACTGGGACTATAGTCCTTCTTGCGCAACTCCTTATAAAAACTGAAGGGCCCAACAGTATATCTAACTTCTAGAACAAGATGTCATTGTATTGTTCTCAATCCTACTGGGAGAACCCTCTATCCCTGATTCTTTCCTTGTATCTATAAATTTATTTATTTATTCACAATTTCTCACATACATTGTTCTTCATCACAACTTCCTTCAATTCCTTATGTTTGACTACTTCTAGTGGGTTCAAACTGGTTCAATTGGTTGTTCTGAATTTTCTTTCTTTCTTGGAATATTCATGTTCTTCCTCATAATTCTATTCAATGTCGGATTCCATGGAATATTTTATCTATGTGGATATTGATGGCTACCCACCTAATCCAACTCGCTCAAAACAATTTTTTGACAACTTACTATGTTTAGCAGGGTTTCGGTTTCTAAACTTCCGGGGCCATTTCGAGGGCCTAAATGAAGTTTTTTGGGGATCGAGAACCCTAATGATAGCCAAAGTATTCAAGTGAGCTCCCAAAATTAATTGCCTCTATGATACCTTTCAAACGAGCTATCATGTGCCCCATGTTCGCGTTCGAATCGTCACCGGGTGAGCAAAAATAGGAACGCTAGCATGCCCTGTTGGGCTTGGCAAGGCAGAACAGGATGTTGTGGAGAAAAAGGGTTAATATAAACAAAAACAAACTATAATCTAACTATGAACTGAAAGCAAATAATACTACGAAAATGGACAAAGAACATTAAATATCAGACACAAGTGTCATCAAAGGTTTCAGGCAGGTGCTTTATTGAAACCAGAGCGCACGCAGAAGAGAGGGACCAGGGGTTCCTTCTCCCTCCAGCGGAAGGCTCTTCGGGGCCCTCAACACAATGCTTTCCTTACAACTGAATAGAACTGAACTGAGTGATGAAATAACTCTGGGTTACACTGCTGATGAGTTGTTTGTCAAAGGCTGAGTTGTGAGTCATCTGGACAGCGTAACGATGCTTCGAATTCCCTGTTGAAACAATGAGTCCTCACAGCATTTTATAGCAGTTCCAAGGGCGGTTTTGTAACCTTCTCCAGGTGTGAATAGGGGTGCATTAGGGTTCACTTAGGTCATTTAATCGACCGTTTTTGCAGAGTCGACTCTGATTTGAGGGTCAAATCACCTTGGGGGCCGGTCTGTAGGTGGTCGAGAGGCCGACCTATGCAATTAATGCGCCGTATTAGCAGATGCGTGGATTTTTGTGTGGACAGTCGCGCGTCGGGCGCGCATGCGCGCAAAACATGTTTTTGTCCCGCGCATCAAGCTGATGTAAAGCACCTTTCAATTTTTGGTTACTTTGTATAGTTTTTTTCCCTTCTGGAGTGTTGTGAGATTAATTCAGTGCCATGAGTGACTTCATTGTTGTTTTGATGATGTGGAGTTCTTATCGCCATGT
>ML792275.1:7763-49957 GCA_009831015.1 Picea engelmannii | reverse complement strand
TCTCCCTCCAGTGGAAGGCTCTTCGGGGCCCTCAACACAATGCTTTCCTTACAACTGAATAGAACTGAACTGAGTGATGAAAGAACTCTGGGTTACACTGCTGATGAGTTGTTTGTCAAAGGCTGAGCTCTGAGTCATCTGGAAAGCGTAACGATGCTTTGAATTCCCTGTTGAAACAATGAGTCCTCATATCCTTTTATAGCAGTTCCAAGGGCGGTTTTGTAACCTTCTCCAGGTGTGAATAGGGGCGCATTAGGGTTCACTTAGTCATTTAATCCGCTGTTTTTGCAGAGTTGACTCTGATTTGAGGGTCAAATCACCTTGGGGGTCGGTCTGTAGGCGGTCGAGAGGCCGACCTATGCAATTAATGCGCCGTATTAGCAGATGCGTGGCTTTTTGTGTGGACAGTCGCGCGTTGGGTGCGCATGCGCGCAAAACACGTTTTTGTCCCACGCATGTGCGCGCATCAAGCTGATGTAAAGCACCTTTCAATTTTTGGTTACTTTGTATAGTTTTTTGCCCTTCTGGAGTGCTGTGAGATTAATTCAGTGCCATGAGTGACTTCATTGTTGTTTTGATGATGTGGAGTTCTTATCGCCATGTGCAGACAAAATTTCAGTGATAACACCCCAAACTAAGATCATATTCCAAAGTTATTCCCTCAGGAAGTTGATACACCAAACTTCCCAAAACAGGGTCCACAAAACTATTGGCTTTTCATATTCCGGGGTTAGGGTTTTGGATTTTATTTATGTTAAAAAGGCCTTGGAGCATCATTTTAATGATCATCTTCTTGTTAATTCAAGTAGTTTTCACATCTCTTCTTAGATATAAGCTTCCACTATTCTAGCGAGTCTTTCACTCTTTATTTCTACATTTTTGAACATTTCGCTCATTAATAGAAATTATGTGTTACTGTATATTTGTGCCTCTTGTTATATTTATGATATATCTTTATAATATCATTTCCGTTCTTTCAATATCTATTTATATTTTTTTGTTATATCTCTACTCTCTTTCATGCCGAAAATAATCTGTATCAGTGGTATCAGAGCAGGCCACTCTTGATCATTTTTCAGTGCATGTCCCCGATGAGGTCTGAGAATAGCAAGTTGGTTCTTGAGATTATCTCTCTTGAGGACAATAGATCTCGCATGCCCAAGAAACCGTCCATGGTGGAAGAAAATAAAAACGATGGAGAAGAAGATTCTATTAATCTATTTCTTGATCAAGCTTTGATGCGACAAAGGGACGAAAGAATGCAGAATTTTTCCCACATCCTTCAATGCCCAATAAAACTAAGCATGTCTTCATCAAACGACCACTTTGGAGGCATGTTGGGCCTCAACCAAGTTTTGAGGAAACATTGGTTTTGTTTGACCACTTTTGGGACTTCGACGGGCTGGACGAAGATGGAGCGCCTATGCAAAGTGGAGATCATGGGATCTCACTTGTTTTGTGGACCCAACAAGGGATCCATTAGGGATTTTGTATTAGGGTTTTGCGATTTCGGCCCATGGGTTTACCCATGATTATGACTTGTTTTAATTGTATAAATAATAAGTAGCTAAGCGATGTAAGTAGTAGTGTTAGCTATGTGCACAGTATGTTTGGCTTAGTGCAAGATATTGGAAGTGGCTTTGTGCAATCTGGTTGTGTAAAGTGAGGCTTTGCACAAATAGACTGTATAGGAGTTGGCTTTGTGCCTAGACCTGGTTTTGGGAAGGAGGATCTAGTGCATAGCGTGTAGATATCTTGTCCTCTGCAAAGTTTGGATCCATGTCTTTGTGCACAGGAGCGGAGGAATGTAAGAAGATTGAAAGACTAATAAAGAAGAAGAAGAAGAATTTGGTGGACGTAGCCCCACACTAGGGTGAACCACGTATATCCTGTGTCTTGATGTGCTTTGTGTGATGTTTTTTATGTGGTTATTTTCTTAGTGTTGTTGTTGTTATGCATAATGAATTCATTTGATGTTGTAGCTTAGTGCTTAATGATGTGAATGAATACTAGATCTGAACTAATGTTATGTGCTAAGTGATTGGAAGTGTTATATCTTGATTGTTACTGCGTCGATCTATAATAAGGGATATTTTGTGATGTAAATGAGAACCATAATCTAATTCATATTGTTGGCTAAGTTCTCTGTTAAGTGTTTCAATCACATATATGTGTCCCAACTTGGTTGTAGACATGTGAGTCCTGCAACCTCCCCTGCCTCTACCTCGGGTGAGACTTCATCTGCTTCGCAGGTGTTGCCAAAAGGGTCGGTAGTTAGGATTTTATTATTGTGTTGTTGAAACATTGAACCTAGGGTCTTCCTGATATATATGGATATCAGTGGACACCCACATTTTCCAATTGGCTTAAAACAGTTTTTTGACAATTTTGGCAATTTACGATTTTTAGCAGTTTTAACTTCCGGGGCCATTTTGAGGGCCTAAATGAAGGTTTTTCGGGATCTAGACCCTGAATGACAGCCAAAGGAATTATTTATCCCCCAAAATGAATCTCCTTGATGATACCTTTCCAACGGGCTGCCACGCGCCTAAAACGGAGATCGTATGCAAAAGTTACAACCCCGGGAAGTTGATGTACTAACTTACCCAAACGGGGCCCACATGACTTTTGGCACTTCATCTCCTAGGGTTAGGTTTTTGGATGTCTAGGGTTTTTGGAATTCTTTTTTATTGTAAAAATGACTTCAGAGCCTCATTGTGATCTTATTCTTTCGAATGCGCACAACCATCACATCTCTTCTCAGAGATAAGACGTCACCATTCCAGCAAGCTTGTTTCCACTGCATTTTACAGTTTCAGCTAATTTCGTTATTGAATAGAAAACCAGTTTTACTGTATCTTTGTTATTTTTTGTTAAGCACCTATTAATAATTTTTATTCATTTTGATCTTCTCATAAAATTCGTATCAGTGGTATTAGAGCAGTTTGCTCCTTGTCGTCTTAATGCATGTCCCCAACGAGGTCGGAGTACAAAGAGTTGGGTCTCGAGCTTGTTTCTCTTTAGGAAATAAGCTCTCGCATGCCCAAGAGACCTTTCATGGTGGGAGAAAATAAATATTATGGGATAGGATATCCTTTCAAACTGTTGATTGAGGAATCCCTCAGGCAACAGAGGAACGAGATGATGGATAGTTTCGCACAAATCCTTCGGTGACTACCAACAGGCGACGCATCTTCTTCGAACGGAGGCACCACCCCCTTCAAGATACAAATAAACTTCAATATTCCTATATTTGAAGGTCAGATAGATGCAGATGTTGTAGACAAGTGGTTGAATCTACTAGAAGGGCATTTTTTTGTCCTTAACTTTTCGAATAGAGAAACGATTACTTTTGTGCTCCTTAAAGTCGTTCCCCATGTCAAATATTGGTGGGAAATTTTCTGTGAGAAAAAGGAAATAGAGGAAACCTCATTATTTTCAGTCATGACCACCTGGTAATCCTTCATGGATTCTATTAAGGAACAATACTACCCTTTTGGAGGTTATGATGACCTATATACCAAATGGACCACTCTGCGGCAAGAAAGAGACCAAGCAGTGCCAGATTTCACAAATATATTCCATACCTTGCTAACCAATATGGGTATCAAAGATTCAGAGGGACATCTAATGCTCAAGTATCATGGTTCTCTACATAGATACATTCAAACCGAAATGGAATTTATGGACATCTCATTCTTGGGTGTGGCCTACCGATATGCTGTCAAAATCAAGCAGAAGCTCAAACAAAAGATGCGGCAATTTGGGCCTAGGAAACCCTCACAAAAAAAGCAAGGAAAGGGTGGCCCCAACCCACAAAACAAAGGACAGAGCAAAGATGGAAAGTATCAGGACCACTAGTCCAAGCTACAAGCAAAGAAGGACACCAGAAAGAAAAAGAAAGATACCGGGAAGTGGTGTGACTTCCATAAGAACCCTTGGCATAACACTGCTAACTGCCACTCAAAACAGTCACTGGTGGTTGAAGTGAAAGCCTCTAAATCAGATGCAGATGCTGACTCTGAGCCAGAACCAGAAAGGGGAAGACATATCATTGACATGGAACCCAGTGCCACCGTTTCTACCACCAAGTGCCAGCCTAGTGAACCAGATGAGCCAGAAGAAGGAGAGTGCCTCTTCCATTCATAGATGTGGATAAAAGGCACCCTATTGCACTTCATCATTGATAACAGTAGCAAGAAGAAACTCATGTCAGAAAAGTTCATCAAGCGAGTGGCCCTGCCAACAACGCCGCACCCACAACCCTACACCATTAGATGGCTCTGCCAAGGAAGTGATCTCTGCGTCAGCCAACAGTGTCTATTGTCGTATAGGATCAAGCCCTTCAAAGACAAGGTATTGTGTGATGTTTCTCATCTTGAAGTTTGTGATGTTCTTTTGGGCCAACCTTATTTATGGAAACATAATTTTGTATATGAGTCTAGGCCTTGTAGTGTTATTATTACTTTGAACAGGAAATTGTACAG
The DNA here is from genome assembly GCA_009831015.1 of Picea engelmannii. NCBI lineage: Eukaryota > Viridiplantae > Streptophyta > Pinopsida > Pinales > Pinaceae > Picea > Picea engelmannii. The sequence goes on along the minus strand of ML792275.1, from coordinate 45,470 downwards.
GATACTCGAGGTAGTCCCACCTAGTGCTATTTCCTTGATCTCTGCTAAGAAATGTAGGAAGGTCATCTCTCAGACGGGGAATTTTGTCTTCTTTGTGATTCATTCTCAGAATAAGCAAAAGATCACAACCACATATAGGGTCTCTGCGGATAACCTCTCCACACAACAGAAGCAAGTAGATAAGGTTGTGGAGGAATACTCGGATATCTTCTCCTCACCTACAGGGGTACCTCTATACTTCTAGGTCAAGCACCCCATCGATCTCACCCCCCGCGCACCGCTACCCAATGGGCCATTCTATCGTCACTCTTTGTTAAAGAATGAGGAGATCAAGCAATAGATCCATGAACTTCTCCACAAGGGGCACATCCTCCCCAGCTCATCACCTTGCAGGATCCCAATCATGTTGTTACAAAAGAAAGATGGAACCTGGCAACTCTATATTGATTATTCGGCTCTGAATAAAATCACAGTCAGAAACCAGTACCTGATTCCCCAAATCAGTGACCTCCTTGATCAACTCATGGGGGCCAAATACTTCAGTAAGATTGATCTGAAGTCTGGATACCACCAGGTCCCGATAGAATAGACATATGTATGGAAGACCACTTTCAAGTCAAAGGAAGGCATTTTTGAATGGTTGTTCATGGCCTTTGGTTTGAAAAATGCCCCAACCACTTTCATGAGGATGATGGACGATATCCTGCAACCATTCACCAATACTTTTGTAGTGGTGTATCTCGACAACATTCTAATTTACAGCAAGAATTAGGTCGAACACTTGCAGCATATTCAATAGGTTTTGCACACCTTGCGTCAGAACAAGCGATATGCCAACTTGGAAAATGCTCCTTCGGCATGGATCGGGTCCATTACCTAGGATACATCTTTGATCAGCATGGCGTACATGTGGATCCAGCCAAGATCCAAGTCATCCGTGACTGTCCATCCCCAACAACACTCACTGAGCTTCATATTTTCTTGGGCCTTGCCAATTTCTACCACAGGTTCATGTTGGGATTCTCCCATATTGCATGGGCCCTTATCCAAATAAATAGGGGTGGTGGTAAGGAGAAATTTGCATGGGGTCAATCCCAACAACAAGCGTTCGATGATTTTAAGTAGCGCTTGTACTTAGCCCTAGTACTTTCACTACTAGACCTGCAACATCCCTTTGAGATCAAGATAGATGCTTTAGACTATGTCGTGGGCAGTGTTCTCACTCAGTATAGCCACCCCGTGGCCTATCATTGTGAGACACTGTCAGATACTGTCTGCAAGTACCCTACTTATGACACTACATTCTTGGGAAGGTGACAGTCATCCACAATGATCATAAGCCACTTCATTTCATGCAGACACAGGGAAAATTGTAGAATGACCGCCATCAAAAGTGGTCCACATACTTGCAGCAATTACACCTCAACATCAAGTATAAAACACGAAGCACCAATCGCGTTGTTGATTTCCTGAGAAGACCTCCATTCATGGCACTCACCATGATTCTAGACTCTTGCGGACATGAGACATCTCGATGGCCCCAACTCTATGAGACAGACCTTGAATTCACCACCACCTACCAATTGTTGGGTGCAAACACAGTTGTCGATAATTTCCATCTTCAGGATGGGTTGTTGTGTCATCTAGGCCATATATGTGTTCCATCAAGTGAGAAAGAAAATATGATCTGGGAATCCCACTACAGTTAGGTGGCATGACACTTCGACATCGAAAAGACAGTGGTGATGCTACAGAAAAATTTCTACTGGCTGAAACTTCGACAAGAGATCAACAAGTATATCATATCCTACACTGCCTGCGCTATTGCCAAATTGACAAATAATAAACATGGCATGTACACCCCTTTTCATACTCCTGATAGGCCATGGGAATCAGTCTCAATGGACTACATTTCGGGCCTAACATCCACCAAGAGGGGAAATGACTGTGTTTTTTTGGTTGTTGATCGATTTTCTAAGATGGCGATTTTGGTTGCCTACAAGAAGAGAATCACAGTAGAGGCCACTGCCAAGCTCTTCTTTGAATGAGTCTGGATACATTTTTGAATCCCACAAACCATTGTCTCATATTAGGATAATCGATTTCTCACCACATTCTGGTTGAGCTTCTGGTCACTGCTAGACACCAAGCTCACCAAATCCACGGCCTTCGACCCCCAGACAGATGGCCAAACCGAGGTTGTAAATCAAATGATTTTACATATCCTTCGCATGTATAATTCAAAGAACCCTTGCACATGGGATTAGAGCCTTCCCTATGTCCAACATAGCTACAATCAATCCCTGCATAGCTCAACTGACCACAACCCCTTTCAAGTGGGGTTGGGATTCCAACCATTGGGTCCCATAGATGTTGCACTTCCCCTTGCAAGCACCTCGACCGACTCATCTCCTGCTCCAACTGAAGCTGAAAAAGGTGCCCAGTTCATTGAGAGGATCCAACACATCCACCAATAGGTTCAGGATATCCTACAGAAGTCCAATGACAAGTACAAACAATGCCATGATCAACATCGAGTGCCACATAAGTTTCAGGTGGGTGAAAAAGTTTGGTTGCACTTGTAGAAAGAACGCCTTACAAGACCCCATCGGAATATTCTCCCACTCCATTATGGGTCGTACACTATCACCAAGGCCATGGGGATAATTCTTTTGAGCTCAAAATTCCTCCTTTCCTTGGCCTGCACCTAATGTTCATGAGGATCTCCTTCACCATTATTTCCCACCATTATTTGACACTTCAGAAGTAGAAGAACAGTTGACACCAACAAATATCAACCCCGAATGCATACCATAGGCATCCAATGATCAGATTGTGGACACACATATCAAGGGCACTCGAAAACAAAGGATCCAGCTTTATCGAGTTGTCAAAGCAGGGAAGATCCTACACCAAGTCAAGTGGCTCACCTGAGGCCAAATTCAGTAGAAATTTCCTCATCTGATGGGGGACCTCAACGCAATGGAGACCATTTCTTCCTAAGGAGGTAAGATTGATCCAGATGGATATTTGTGGCAACCCACCTTTTCCAACTGGCTCAAAACAATTTTCTGACAATTTTGGCAATTTACTATTTTTAGCCGTTTTAACTTCCAGGGCCATTTTGAGGGCCTAAATGAAGGTTTTTCGGGATCGATATCCTTCATGATATGTAAAGTCATTATTGATCACCCAAAATGAATATCCTCAATGATACCTTTCCAACGAGCTATCACATGTCTAAAACGGAGATCGTATGCAAACGTTATGACCCCAGGAAGTTGATGTACTAACTTACCCAAACGGGACCCACATGACTTTTGGCGCTTCATCTCCTAGGGTTAGGTTTTTGGATGTCTATGGTTTTTGGCATTATTTTTATTGTAAAAATGCCTTCATAGCCTCATTTTAATCTTCTTCTTGTGAATGTGCAGCCATCACATCTCTTCTCAAAGATAAGCCGCCACCATTCTAGCAAGCTTGTTTCCGCTGCATTTTACAGTTTTAGGTTATTTCATTATTGAATAGAAGACAAGTTTTAATGTATCTCTGTTATTTTGTGTTAATAACTTGTTAATAAACCTTATTCATTCCATTTTGCTCATAAAATCTGGATCAGTGGTATCAAAGCAGTCTTCTCCTTATCGTCTTAATGCATGTCCCCAATGAGGTCGGTGTACAAAGAGTTGGGTCTCGAGCTTGTTTCTATTGAAGAAAGAAGCTCTCGCACACCCAAGCGACCTCTCATGGCAGGAGAAAAGAAATATGACATCATAGGAGATCCTTTCAAACTATTTATTGAGGAATCCCTCACGCAACAGAGGAATGAGATGATGGATAGTTTTGCGCAAATCCTTCAGTGACTACCAGCAGCTGACACATCTTCTTCGAACGGAGGCACCACCCCCTTCAAGGTAAAAATAAACTTTAATATTACTATATTTGAAGGTAAGATAGACACAGATGTTGTAGACAAGTGGTTGAATCTACTATAAGGGTATTTTGTTTTCCATAAATTTTTGAATAGAGAAAATATTACTTTTGCGCTCCTCAAAGTCGTTCCCCATGTCAAGATTGGTAGGAAACTTTCTGTGAACAAAAGGAAATAGAGGAAACCTCATTATTTTCAGTCACGACCACCTGAGAATCCTTCAAGGATGTTATTAAGGAACAATACAACCCTGTCAGAAGTTATGACGACCTGTATACCAAATGGACCACACTGCGACAAGAAAGAGACCAAGCAGTGCAAGATTTCACCAATATCTGCCATACCTTACGCACCAAGATGGGTATCAAAGATTCAAAGTAACATCTGGTGCTCAAGTATCGTGGTTCTTTGCATAGATACATCCATATTGAAATGGAATTTTTGGACATCTCACCCTTGGGCGCGACCTACCGATATGCTATCAAAATCGAGTAGAAGCTCAAAAAAAAGACGTGGAAATTTGGGCCTGGGAACCCCTCAAAACAAAAGCCAGGAAAGGGTGGCCCCAACCCACAAAACAAAGGATAGAGAAAATATGGATAGTATCAGGACTACCAGTCCAAGCCACAAGCAAATAAGAGCCCTTGGCATAACACTTCTTACTGCTGCTCAAAACAGTGGTTGGTGGCTGAAGTGAAGGCCTCTAAATCAGATGTGGATTCTAACTCTGAGACAGAACCAGAAAGGGGAAGATGGATCATTGACTTGGAACCCAGTTCCATCATTTCTACCACCAAGCTCCAACCTAGTGAACCAGATGAGCCAAAATAAGGAGAACGCCTCTTCCATTCACAGATGTGGGTAAAAGGCACCCTGCTGCACTTCATCGTTGATAGCGGTAGCTAGAAGAACCTCATCTCAGTAGATGTCATCAAGTGCCTGGCCCTGCCAACAACACGGCACCCATAACCCTACACCATTGGATGGCTCCACCAAGGAAGCGATCTCTGCATCAGCCAACAGTGTCGACTATCGTATGGCATCAAGCCCTTCAAAGACGAGGTATTGTGTGATGTTGATCCTCTCGAAGTTTGTGATGTTCTTCTGGGCCAACCTTATTTATGGAAACATCATGCTATATATGAGTCTAGGCCTCTTAGTGTTATTATTACTTTGAACAGGAAATTGTACAGGATACCCGAGGTAGTCCCACCTTGTGTTATTTCCTTGATCTCTGCTAAGCAATGTAGGAAGGTCATTTCTCAGACGCAGAAGTTTGTCTTCTTCGGGATTCTCTCTCAAAATAAGGGAAAGAAAACAACCATATCTAGGGTCTCTACGGCTGACCTCTCCACATAGTAGAAACAAATAGATAAGGTCATGGAGCAATACTCGGATATATTCTCCTCATCTATAAGGGTACTTCTGCACTGGCAGGTCAAGCACCCCATCGATCTCACCCACGGTGCACTGTTTCCCAATGGGTCAATCTATCGTCGCTCTTTGTTAGAGAATGAGGAGATCAAGCGATAGATCCAAGAACTTATCCACAAGGGGCACGTCCGCCCCAACTCATCCCCTTGCGAGAGCCCAATTTTGTTGGTACAGAAGAAAGATGGAACCCGGTGCCTCTGTATTGATTATCGGGCTCTGAATAAAATCATAGTCAGGAACCGGTACTCGATTCCCTGAATTGATGACCTCCTTGATTAACTCACGGGGGATAAATAATTTAGTAAGATTAACCTGAAGTCTGGCTACCACCAAGTCTTTATAGAATAGAAATATGTATGGAAGACCACCTTCAAGTCAAAGGAAGGCCTTTTTGAATGCTTGGTCATACCCTTTGGTTTTAAAAATGCCCCACCCACTTTCATGAGGATGATGGATGATATCCTGTGACCATTCATCAATACTTTTGTAGTGTTGTATCTGGATGACATTCTAATTTACATAAAGACTTGGTTTGAACACTTGCAACATATTCAATAGGTTCTGCAGACCCTGCGTCAGCACAAGCTATACGCCAACTTGGAAAAATTATCCTTCAGCATGGACCAGGTCCATTACCTGGGCTACATCATTGATCATCATGGTGTACATGTGGATCTAGCCAAGATCCAAGTCATCTGTGACTGGCTAGCTGTTAGCATTAGAAGTCACTCCCGGATTGCTTGCAGGAGCAGAGCCTGACACCCATCAGTTTAATGTCACGATTTTTAAAGGGGTGATCGAATGAGTGGAAACTCAGAACAACATCGTCTCAACTTTGAAACTAGGTTGGGTATGCATGAACGAGTGAGGTCTTGATAAACTTCAAACAGTGAGTTGCAATAAGGGTGAGTATATGGAAGACTTCATAAGAAGGGTGCAAGGGCCTTCTATAAGCATCAGGCTTCTAACAGACTGTGAGAGAAGGCATCTGAAGACAAGATCTTCTTACTTCCAAATGAGGGAAACCAGAGAAAACAACAATGCAACAATAAATCATTTACCATAACATAATTGTGTTAATTCATACAAAGCATTCGATCATGAACTCTCCAGCATAAGACAAAACACAGATGGAAAAGGAGAGTTGTTTGTCATAAAACAAGAAATCTCAAACATAGAGGCATAACCAGGATACCAGAATGGTTGTTAAAACTTTACAGTCGGGAGCTTCGATCTACCATCGATAGATACAAAAATGGCGAAAACGCCTTCATATACTCAGAACAACAACAACGACGAAATCAAGACACTGCATTGAACGCTTTGCGTCTGCATGTATTTTTGACAGTCAACCTCTGAAAGGTCGTGCAACTTATGTTAGACGCAATCTAATTCTTTGACATTTCCAACGGCGAATCGACGTGCCTTTAATTCATTGCCGTGCTTTCCCATTATGGCGGAGGCGATGTCTAACCACCACCAACCACTTCAATAACTGCTTCATTGGGATTGAGTATGGCCCGGCCAACTCGGCACCTTCAGGACGTGGAGGGCCTCCCACGCTGCCACCTGGAAGAACTGACTGGCTCAAAGAATATGCGTGGAGGCCAGCATGGAAGGTGGGGCATGGGAACGGAGTGATGGGGCCGAAACAACGGGGAACGGAGTAAGAAGCGATGAGGGAGAGAGAGAGAGGTTACAGGGGAGACACATGGAAAAAAGGCGATAAGCGGAGGAGGCAGAAGAGTATATGTGATGGACACTAGGAGGCTAACGTGGAGGGAAAGAGACATGTGGAAAGTGGTGAGTGGATGATGAGATGGGGAAAGGATCACCTGGACTAAAGAGTGAAGAAGGACAGATGACACATGGCCGCGGGGGGAGAGGTGGTTCTGGAGGATGACATGATGGGAGAAGGGCCCACGTTGGCTAAACACAGAGCAGTTGAGAAGGACGAGATGGTCCAAGCGTCGTTGATCCGGGAACGTTGATCTTGGCCGTCGGAAAGTTGCGCACCTAATTCTGGATCCCCCCCCTCCGCTTAAAGGTAGAAAGGCAGGGGGATCTGGAATTTCCTTTATCGCCATTGATCCGGGCGCTACGATCGGAGCCATTGAAGAGATGCACTCCTGATTCCGGACCCCCCCCTCCACTTAAAGGTAGAAAGGCGGGGGGGGGTCTGGAATCTCATATATGCTGTTGATTTGGGCATGCGGATGTACGCCTTCCAGATCCTCTCACTGTTTACCACGGGCACATTTACATCCGAACTTAGGACAAGTGGGTTTTTAACCCATTCTTTTGCATTCTCACCCCCCTTACAAGAAATATCGCTAACATTTGGCTCCATGGGGGATAGAGTCGTCCCTGTGATGCTCTAAGAACTCTTTTGCAGATTCAGTGCCTTTGTTTTTGGGCTATGGAATCATTTATTAGGCTGAAAGCAAAAAACAATAACAATATTTACAAAAAAAAACAAAAGAGCCAACTGCGGCTCACAAAAAACATTTTTTTAAGAAATGTCCATTTACTGGGCTGCTAAAAACTTATTTGCCTTCCAGATCCTGCAACAGGTAAGTGTTGTTTGCAAATACTTCAAGGATATCGAAAGGCTCGAACCAGAGGGCATAAAATTAACTGTGTTTTCCCTTTTCCTGCCTGGGTGCATCCCATTTGAGCACCAGATCACCCTGCTTGAATTCTTTCTTTTTGCTCTTCCTGTCAAAAACCTGCTTGATCTTCTGCTGATGATTGTAGGCCCTATTCATGACCTGTTCTCTGATCTACTGCACTTCCACCATCTGATAAATCCTTCTGAGTACATGGTTAGGCTCCCCTTCAAAGTCCTGGAGGATATTTGCCACAGGTAAGGCGAGCTGAGTGGGGAAAATGGCCTCTATTCCATAAACAAGTTGGAAAGGTGAGATGCCCAGGGATTTCTTAGTTGTCACCCAATCAGCCCAGAGAGAAAATTTGAGCTTTGAGTCCCAGGCCCTTTTATTGTCCTCCAGTAGCTTCTTAATGAGCTTGATCAAAATTTTATTGGAGGACTCTTCCAGTCCATTTCCTTGAGGATAATAGGGAGTAGAGTGAATCAGTGAAATCTTGAATCGTTCACAGAACTTGACCAGAGGCTCAGACCGAAAAGGGGAGGCATTGTCAGTGACAATTTTGCTAGGGCAGCCAAATCTAGCTATGATATCTTCCAGGAAGCTGATAATCACTTTGTGAGAAGTGCTTCTGGTAGGGAAAACTTCTATCCATTTGGTGTAGTCAGTCGCAGTCAAAATCCATCGGTGCTGGCCACTTGAGGGAGGATGAATTTCCCTGATGAAGTCCAATCCCCACTGTTGAAAGGGTGTCGAGGCTACCACAGGCTTTAATGGCAGGGATTTGAGATGTTTCTTTCCTGAGAATTTATGGCATTTAATGCAAGCTCTGATTTCCCTGCAGACATCGAGAAATAAGGTGGGCCAGTAGTATCCACCCCGGAGGATCTTGTGAGCTGTGGTCTTCCAAAAATGATGACCTCCACAGAGACCGCCATGAAAGTCAAACATAACCTTCTGGGCTTGCTGCGGGTTCATACACCTTAGTAATACCCCCAGAGGGTCTTTCCAGTACAAAGCTTGGTCAATGAGGCAATATCTGACCTCTTTGAGCTTTAAAACTCTTGCCTTGCTTTTTTCCATCCCATCAGGAGGCCTCAATTCTTGTAGAAAGTACAAGATATCCTTGTACCAGGCGCATGCTACTAGTGGTAAGGCATTCTAGGACTGCGTGTGGGATGACTCAGCTTGCTCGTTGATGAAATTGATTCCCAAGGCCCTGTAATTTGATTCCGCCAGCAACTTGGCTAAACCTTGCCCCTTTATCAGCTTGGTGGGCTTGATTTCCAGATCGAACTCTATAATTTTGGAAATCCACTTACCTCTTCTTTCGTCTATGTCAGGTTGTATAAGAATGTCCTTCACAAAGGCCGAAGGGACATATGCAGTGATCTTTGAATGCAAGACATAGACTCTGAATGCTTTGAGAGCTTTCACCAAGGCATAGGCCTGCTTCTCCATGATCTCATACCGGAGTTCTTCATCTCTCAGCGCCTTTCTAAAGAAGGCAATAGGTTGTTCTTGCCCCTGACCATTTTTCTGCATTAAGACTGTTGCTATTGTATCACAGGAAGCAAAAGAAAAAATCAGGAAATCTTTAGAATAATCAGGACTGACAAGCACAGGTGCCTTAGTCAATGCTTTCTTTATTTGGACAAAAGATACCCTGGGTTCAACAGTCCATTTCACTTCATTTCCCTTCCTGAGCATGGTTGTGATGTGTTTTACCAATTCGGCGAAATTTGAGACGAATCTCCTCAGAAAATTAATCCTCCCCAAAAATGCCTGAACCTCCTTTTTGGACCTGGGGAGTGACAGGGTCTGAATTGCTTCCACCCTGCTAGGATCAATTCCCACCCCCTCTGTTGATACTATATGGCCTAATAGATTTCCCTCCTGCATGGCGAACAATGATTTCTTGGGGTTTAAAGATAGGCCATACCTCCGAAATTTCCGGAAAACCTTCTTCAAGTGGCAGCGATGCTCTTTATCAGTCTTGGAGAAGATTGTTATGTCGTCTAGGTAAATCACCACAAACTTATATTTTTCTCCGATGAAGGCTATGTCCATGGCTCGCTGAAATGTTTCTCCTGCGTTCATCAATCCGAAGGGCATTTTGGCATACATGAATGTGCCCCAAGGAGTGGTGAAGGTTGTTTTTTCCCTGTCCTCAGGCATGACTGATATCTTATTGTAGCCAGAGAAACCATCAATCATGGATATCCTAGAAGCACCGGTGACCTTCTGCAATATGTGCTCCATGTTGGGCAGGGGATAATTGTCCTTCCTAGAGCTCCTATTCAGGTTCCTAAAATCAACGCAGAGCCTGATTTCCCCACTTTTCTTTCTTACCGGGACCAAATTGGCTACCCACTCAGAATATCTCAAGGGGACAATGATTTGGGCATCCAACATCTTCTTTACCTCTCTCTCCATGACAGGTAGCAACATGCGATTTATCTGTCTCAGCTTCTGCTTAAATGGCTTAGCCTCCTCTTTCAGTGGTATCTTGTGCTCAATGACTGATGTGTCATACGTCTTGAGGTCTTCGTAGGTCCATGCAAACACATCAGCAAACTCCTTCAGCAACTTAGTATATCCGACTCTCTGCTCCTCAGTCAAACTCCTTGACATCTTGACAAACTTAGGCTCCTCAAGTGTGCCTATGTTGAACTCAGTTGTGTCATCATCATCACCTAAAACTTTACCCTTCACTGCCACATCATTCCCATCGAACAATATTTCTAATGGGATTATTCCTTTCGGAATGTAATTGCTCGGTAGCTGAATGATCTGGTGATCAACAATTTTATTCAAAAACTCCCCAGGGTGACGGTCAGGTTCTCCCTCAATGTCAGACTCCTCATCTATGTGCAATGCAGAAAAGTTATCAACGGATTGAAGAAACTTTTCGATCTCCTGATCATCCTCAAATACCTTCCAATGTTTGACATTGTCTGGTACAGAGGGTCTATACTTTATTTCAACATCGGATCCAACAGCGGGCAGCGCAGGAATTTCGAGCATACTAGCTGTGAAAGCTAAAAAGTCGGCTGGAGCATTTTCTTCCCTTGGAATGAAAGAGATGTTAAAGGCCAGGAAGAAATTATCAACTAGGTCCCATACCTCGTTTCTGTAATTCTTGAGTCGAGGATGCTTAGCCTGATAAACATTTTTGACCTACTAGACAATCAATTCTGCATCCCCGAACACAACCATCTCCTTAATTCCCATTTCCTTTGCAGCTCTTAATCCCAGAACCAGAGCTTCATACTCTGCCACATTTTTGGTGACTTCGAATTCCATCTTGTATGACCGGGATATGGTCTCTTGACAAGGGGACACGAGTACTACCCTGGCACCTGCACCCATACTGGAGGAAGCTCCATCAAAGAACATCTTCCAAACAGAGGTGGTTGGAGGAGGCATCTCCTGATTGAGAAGGGGTTGTTTTCTGATCTACAAAGGGGCCTCAGGAGTCTCAGTGACCTATAACAAACTAGACCCTAAGTCAGTGTCAAGTGCAAAGATGGGGTGATTGGTGGGGTTCGCTTCATCACTGACTATGTAGGCTAGCTGGGCTTCTCTATACAATCTCCTATGTTCCCCTCCAAAGACTAGAATGGTGGCATATGTGAGATCCATCTGTAATGTCCCTCCAAGTCTCTTAATCCAATACCTTGACAACAGCATGCCAAACTTGGGGGGAACATCCGCTACCACAATATCCATGACCATACTCTTCATGGGCAGCTGGAACAAAGAAACCACCAGGTCCTTTATGAATCCCAAACACTGAACTCTTCTAGAGTCAAAAGAATAGAGGTCATGATAGGCTTGGGTGACTTCCAATCCTAATTCCTCCATGACAGTTTTGGGCATGAGGTTCTGGGAGGCCCCTGAATCCATCAAGCAGTTGTGCAGCACTTTATCGTGTATATTTAGGGAGGTGTAGAAAGGAGGGGATGAGTCATCTCTGTCTTCTACCATGGGGCCTAGGAAAACTACTCGCCTTTCATCTTGGAGGTTTATGGAGTATGTGGGAGGACAGGAGGCTTCATATTTCAAAAGTTCAGAGAAGCGTTTTTTGAATTCTTCATGTTTGATTAGGTCAGTGAGGGGCACAGGGATTCTGATCTTTTGAATCTCATGCTCAAAATTAAAAGAGGATGTAAGCTTTGGAATTTCTCTTATTTCAGGAACATGATGGTGGACAATGGGAGAGAGAGGTTGGGCCTTCTTACCTCTGTGAGCATCTGCTACTTCATTAGCGTATTTCTTCGTTCTAGTGGATGGCTCAGGCACATCAGGTACTGCTGTTTTTTTGTCAGACTTCAGGTTATACCTACCTCGGCCACCGCTAACCTTGTCTCCCTTGCTCAATTCATTCAGCTGACTATTCATGGGAGATTCCTCGTATGCTGATTGAGTCAGATGAGGGAAAGGGGGAGTGACTTATAAACAGTGGATTTTGGGCTCAGGCTCGTCTGTTTCCCCTTCTTCTTCATCAGTCACAAAATTGTTCTAAAAGGGAGCCTGAATTCTTTGGTTGTCCCTGTCTCTTCCTTTCTCTCTGTGTATAGTTGGGGGAGAAATATAATTTGGCCTTCTGAAACCCCCTTTGTTCTCGACACCCTAAGGGCCCTTGTTCATCTGCTTCCTTTCCACCTTCAATCTCTCCATCTCTTCTTTCAGGAAGTTCATCACTTGGGTCAGCTCATTTACTTGAGGGTGGGGCAGTGATGGGCCGGAAGTTGAGGCTTCCGATTTTTCCTTTCTTCTGTCTGCGTCAGCCTAGTTCCTTAGCCTGTCAGCTGCTAATATGTTGGATTCCACTTCTATAGTTGCATCTTTCATCTAAGCTAAAGAGGTGGCTCTTCTTTCTCTTAATAAGAGACAGAAATCAGGGTCAAATGTACCAGCATAGGAAATTTGAGTAGAGGCTTCTAAGGGTTTAATCTCTGCAGGAATCTTGTTATACATTTTATTGAATCTTTTGGAGAAGTCAGAGACAGACTCTCCATCCATTTTCTTCAGAGCCCCAAACTCTGTCATGTAATACATATAATCCTTCCTATCTCCTCACTATCTCAGGAAAACACTATCCAGAGCCTCAATTCCAACAATAGATCCGGGGGCCAGTCCTCTAAACCATTTCCTGACCTCGCCCTCCAGGCTCTGGACAAAGACTCTCATCCAGACATCTTCATTTTCAATGTTTAGGTTGTCTGCATAACTGTAGAAAGCATCCAAGTACTCTTCTGTAGTTATGTCTCCTTCTCCCACGAACTTGGGCATGTATTTCAAATAATCACCAGCAGGGAGAGGATTCATAGGATGGGGTAGGATTAAAGGAGCATATCTAGCAGCGACTATGGAATCCATTCTATTCGGAGGGGGATTAGCACCATCCATAGGAATATTAGGAAGCAGAGAACTTGGAGGAGAAGGAGTGTGGACGGGAGATGTCGGAAAAGAGTTTCTGGGAAGAGACAACGGAGAAAACAGGGAGAGAGATGAGGGACCCGAATGTGCAGATGCTTCTCTTCGTGTAGTAGTAGCAATAAAAGGAGGGGTGGTGAAACCTTCAGAGGCCTGAGGTCTGTGTTGTAGAAAAACTTCCAGGGAGGGGGGAGTGACAAGAATCTCTCTTTCTGATACCAGACCAGGGGGAGAAAACTCAGCAGGAACACTCCCGAAATTCAGAAAACGAGAAGCCTCAGAGGAAGGACGACTAGGAAGATGTGAATAAGAAAATGGAGTTCTCACAGAAGGGGATGGCGTATTACCTGTTTCAGCGATGGAAACTTATTTTGCAGAGCTCTTTCCCTTTCTTCATGTTGCTTCTAAGTCAGCTCCAGGTGTCACTAGAGGCAGATGTGGATGAGACCGCGTGTGTCTACCTCTGAAAGCCACAGTTGGTAGAGCAGGTTCCTCCCCAGCGGAGTCATCACAATGGAGTCGCCAGGTGCACAGTAGCAATATTTAAGTTCTGATTTCTGATGCACCTTCAGAATTAGTTGATCTTTGTCGTTCAAATCTGGGGAAAATATTCAACTTCGTCCCTGGCAACGGTGCCAGAAATGTTAGCGTCAGAAGTCACTCCCGGATTGCTTGCAGGAGCAGAGCCTGACACCCATCAGTTTAATGTCATGATTTTTAAAGGGGTGATCGAATGGGTGGAAACTCATAACAACATCATCTCAACTCTGAAACTAGGCTGGGTATGCATGAATGAGTGAGGTCTTGATAAACTTCAAACAGTGAGTGATAAAATTCAAACAGTGAGTTGCAATAAGGGTGAGTAGATGGAAGACTTCATAAGAAGGGTACAAGGGCCTGCTATAAGCATCAGGCTTCTAACAAACTGTGAGAGCAGGCATCTAAAGACAAGATCTTCTTACTTCCAAATGAGGGAAACCAGAGAAAACAACAATGCAACAATAAATCATTCACCATAACATAACTGTGTTAATTCATATGAAGCATTTGATCATGAACTCTCCAGCATAAGACGAAACACAAATGGAAAAGGAGAACTGTTTGTCATAAAATAAGAAATCTCAAACACAGAGGCATAACCAGGATACCAGAATGGTTGTTAAAACTTTACAGTCGGGAGCTTCGCTCTACCATCGATAGATACAAAAATGGTTAAAACTCCTTCATATACTCAGAACAACAACAGCGGCGAAATCAAGACACTGCATTGAAGGCTTTGCGTCTACATGGCTTTTTGAAAATCAACCTCTGAAAGGTCGTGCAACTTATGTCAGACGCAATCTAATTCTTTGACAGTTCCAACGGCGAATCGACGTTGCTTTAATTCATTGTCGTGCTTTCCCATTATGGCGGAGGCGATGTCTAACCACCACCAACCGCTTCAATAACTGCTTCATAGGGATTGAGGATGGCCCAGCCAACTCGGCACCTTCGGGACGTGGAGGGCCTCCCGCACTGCCACCTGGAATAACTAACTGGCTCAAAGCATATGCATGGAGGCCAGCGTGGAAGGTGGGGCACGGGAATGGAGTGATGGGGCCGAAACAACGGGGAGTGGAGTAAGAAGCGATGAGGGAGCGAGAGAGAGGTTACAAGGGAGACACATGGCAAAAAGGCGATAAGCGGAGGAGGCAGGAGAGTAGATGTGATGGACACTGGGAGGCTGACGTGGAGGGAAAGAGACACATGGCAGGTGGTGAGTGGATGATGAGATGGGGAAAGGACCACCTAGACTAAAGAGTGGAGAAGGACAGATGACACATGGCCGCGAGGGGAGAGGTGGTTCTGGAGGATGATATGATGGGATATGGGCCCACGCTGGCTAAACACAGAGCAGCTGAGAAGGACGAGATGGTCCAAGCGCCGTTGATCCGGGCGCGCTGATCTTGGCCGTTAGAAAGCTGCGCGCCTAATTCCGGACCCCCCCCCCCTCCGCTTAAAGGGAGAAAGGCAGGGGGGTCCAGAATTGCCTTTATCACTGTTGATCTGGGCGCTATGATCGGAGCCGTTGAAGATATGCGCTCTCGATTCCGGACCCCCCCCTCAACTTAAAGGTAGAAAGGCGGGGGGGGTCTGGAATCTCATATATGCCGCTGATTTGGGTGTGCAGATGTATGCCTTCCAGACCCGTTCACTGTTTACCACGGGCACATTTACATCCGAACTTAGGACAAGTGGGTTTTTAACCCATTCTTTTGCATTCTCACCCCCCTTACAAGAAATATCGCTAACACTAGCTCCAACAACACTCACTGAGCTTCGGAGCTTCTTGGGCCTTGCCAATTTCTACCGCAGGTTCATGTTGGGATTATCCCATATTGCATGGGCCCTCAGCCAAATAAATAGGGGTGGTGGTAAGGCGAAATTTGCGTGGGGCTGGTCCCAACAACAAACATTTGATGATTTGAAGCAGTATTTGTTCTCAGCCCCAGTACTTTCACTACCAGACCTGCAACATACCTTTGAGATCGAGATAGATGCTTCAGACTATGTTGTGGGTGCCATTCTCACTCAGCACGACCACCTCATGGCCTATCATAGTGAGACACAATCAGATATTGTTCGTAAGTACCCTACTTAAGACAAAGAAAAGTAATCCATTACGCAAGCCTACCTCTAGTGGAGACATTACATTCTTGGGAACGAGACAATCATCCACACTAATAATAAGCCACTATAGTTCATGCAGACACAAGGATAATTGTAGAATGACTGCCATCAAAAGTGGTCCACATACTTGTAGCAATTCCACCTCAACATCAAGTATAAAACATGAAGCACCAATCACGTTGTTGATTTTCTGAGAAGACCACCAGTCGCGGCACTCACCACGTTGCTAGACTCTTTTGGCCATGAGACATCTGTATGGCTCCAAATCTATGAGACAGACTTTGAATTCCCCACCACCTACCAAATGTTGGGTGCAAACATAGTTGTCGATAATTTCCATCTTTAGGATGGGTTGTTGTGTCATCTGGGCCATATCTGTGTTCCATCAAGTGAGCAAGGGAAGATGATCTGGGGATCCCACTATAGTCTGGTGGCAGGAAACTTCGGCGACGAAAAGATAGTGGAGATGCTACAGAAACATTTCTACTGGACAAAACTTCGATACGAGGTCAGCAAGTATATTAGGTCCTGCACTTCCTGCATTATTTCCAAACTGACCACTAAGAAACAGGGCATGTACACCCCTCTTCCTATTCCTGACATGCCATGGGAATCCATCTCAATGGACTACATGTTGGGCCTCCCATCCACCAAGAGGGGAAATGACTATGTTTTTGTGGTTGTTGATCGCTTTTCTAAGATGGAGATTGTGGTTTTCTGGAAGAAGAGAGTCATAGCAGAGGCCACTGCCAAGCTCTTGTTTAAACGAGTCTGGGTACATTTTGGAATCCCAAAAACCATTGTCTTAGATCGGGACCGTCGATTTCTCAAGACATTCTAGTCGAGCCTCTGGTCACTGCTAGACACCAAGCTCATCAAATACATGACCTTCAACCCCCAGATAGATGGTCAAACCGAGGTTGTAAATCGAATGATTATGCATATCCTTCACATGTATAATTCAAATCACCCTCGCACATGGGATGAGATCCTTCCCTATGTCCAGCATAGCTACAATCGAGCCCTGCATAGCTCAACCGACCACAACCCCTTTCAGGTGGGGTTGGGATTCCATCCATTCGGTCCCATAGATGTTGCACTTCCCCTTACAGTCACCTTGAATGACTCATCTCCTGCTACAACTGAAGTTGACAAAGCCACCTGGTTCATTGAGAGGATCTAGAACATCCGCCAAGGGTTCAGGATATCCTACAGAAGTCCAATGACAAGTACAAACAACACCATGATCAACATCGGGTGCCACATAAGTTTCAGGTGGGTGACAAAGTTTGGTTTCACTTGCAGAAAGAATGTCGTATAGGACCCCATCAAAATATTCTCCCACTCCATTATGGGTTTTACACTATCACCAAGGCCATGGGGGATAATTATTTTGAGCTCAACATTCCTCCTTTCCTTGGCCTGCACCCAATGTTCAATGTGGATCTCCTTTGCCCTTATTTCCCACCATTATTTGACACCTCAGAAGTAGCATAACAACTAACACCAACAAAGCTCAACCCCGACTACATACAACAGGAATCCAATGATCATATTGTGGACACACAGATCAAGGGCACTCGACAACAAAGGATTTAGCTTTATCAAGTCGTCAAAGCAAGGCAGCTCCTGCACCAAGGCAAATGGCTCACCCAGGGCCAAATTTAGCAAAACTTTCCTTATCTGATGGGGGACCTCAACGAAATGGATACCATTGCTTCCTAAGGAGGTAGGATTGATCCATATGGATATCGATGGCCACCCACCTTTTCCAACTGGCTGACAATTTTGGCAATTTACTATTTTTAGCAATTTTAACTTTCGGGGCCATTTTGAGGGCCAAAATGAAGGTTTCTCAGGATAGAGATTCTCTATGATATTTGAAGGAATGATTGATCCCTCCAAATGAATCTCCTCAGTGATGCCTTTCTAACAGGCTATCACACTTCTAAAACAGATATCGTATGCAAACGTTACAACCCCGGGAAGTTGATGTACTAACTTACCCAAACGGGTCCCACATGACTTTTGGCGCTTCATCTCCTAAGGTTAGGTTTTTGGATGTCTAGGGTTTTGGGAAATCTTGTTTATTGTAAAAAGGCCTTCAGAGCCTCATTTTAATATTCTTCTTGTGAATGCACGCAACCGTCACATCTCTTCTCAGAGATAAGCCGCCACCATTCGAGCAAGCTTGTTTTCGCTGCATTTTACAGTTTCAGCTTATTTTGTTATTGAATAGAAAACCAATTTTACTGTATCTTTGTTATTTTGTGTTAGGAACCTGTTAATAATTTGTATTCATTTCATTCTGCTCATAAAATCTAGATCAGTGGTATCAGAGTGGTCTGCTCCTTGTTGTCTTAATGCATGTCCCCAACAAGGTCGGAGTACAAAGAGTTGGGTCTTGAGCTTGTTTCTCTTGAGGACAGAAGCTCTCGCATGCCCAAGTGACCTCTCATGGCAGGAGAAAATAAATATTATGGGATGGGAGATCCTTTCAAACTATTTATTGAGGAACCGCTCATGCAACAGAGGAACGAGATGATGGATAGTTTCGCACAAGTCCTTCGGCGACTACTAACAGGCGACACATCTTCTTCGAACGGAGGCGCCACCCCCTTCAAGGTACAAATAAAATTCGATATTCCTATATTTGAAGGTCATATAGATGCATATGTTGTAGACAAGTGGTTGAATCTACTAGAAGGTTATTTTTCTGTCCATAAATTTTTGAATAGAGAAAAGATTACTTTTGCACTCCCCAAAGTCATTCCCCATGTCAAATATTGGTGGGAAACTTTCTGTGAGCAAAAGGAAATAGAGGAAACCTCATTATTTTTATTCATGACCACCTGAGAATCCTTCAGGGATGTTATTAAGGAACAATACTACCCTGTCGAAAGTTTTGACAACATGTATACCAAATGGACCACACTGCGGTAAGAAAGAGACCAAGTCGTGCCAGATTTCACAAATATCTTCCATACCTTGCGCACCAAGATGGGTATCAAATATTCAGAGCGACATATGGAGCTCAAGTATCATGGTGCTCTTCATAGATACATCTAGACTGAAATGGAATTTCTGGATATCTCATCCTTGGGCATGGCCTACCGATATGTTGTCAAAATTGAGCAGAAGCTCAAACAAAAGACGCAACAATTTTGGCCTGGGAACCCCTCACAAAAAAATCCGGGAAAGGGCGGCCCCAACCCACAGAACAAAGGACAGAGAAAATATTGACAGTATCAAGACTACCAGTCCAAGCCGTAAGAAAAGAAGGACACTAGAAAGACAAAGAAAGATACCCAAAAGTGGTGCGACTTCCATAAGATCCCTTGGAATAACACTACTGACTGCCACTCAAAATAATCGTTGGTGGCCGAAGTGAAAGGCTCTTAATCAGATGCAGATTCTGACTCTGAGCCATAACTAGAAACGAAAATACAGATCATTGATGTAGAACCCAGTTCCATCGTTGCTATCACCATGCTCCAACCTGGTAAATGAGATGAGCCAGAAGAAGGAGAGCACCACTTCCATTCACAGATGTGGGTAAAAGGCACCCCGCTGCACTTCATCGTTGATAGCGGTAGCCAGAAGAACCTCATCTCAACAAAGGTCATCAAGTGGTTGGCCCTGCCAACAACATTGCACCCACAACCCTACACCATTGGATGGCTCTGTCAAGGAAGTGATATTCACGTTAGCCAACAATGTCGGTTGTTGTATGACATCAAGCCCTTCAAAAATGAGGTATTGTGTGAGTTTTATCCTCTCTAAGTTTGTGATGTTCTTTTGGGCCAACCTTATTTATGGAAACATCATGTTGTATATGATTCTAGGCCTCATAGTGTTATTATTACTTTAAATAGGAAATTGTACAGTATACCCAAGGTAGTCCTACCTAGTGCTATTTCCTTGATCTCTGCAAAGAAATGCAGGAAGGTCATCTCTCAGACGGGGAAGTTTTTCTTCTTCGTGATTTGCTCTCAGAATAAGAGAAAGATCATAGCCACATCTAGGGTCTCTACGAACGACCTCACCACATAGCAGAAGCAAGTATATTAGGTCGTGGAGGAATACTCGGATATCTTCTCCTCACCTATAGGGGTACCTCTACACTACCAGGTCAAGCACCCCATCGATCTCAGCCCCGGTGCATCGCTTCCCGGTGAGCCAGTCTATCATTGGTCTTTGTTAGAGAATGAGAAGATTAAGCGAAAGATCCAAGAACCTCTCCACAAGGGGCACATCTGCCCTAGCTCATCACCTTGCAAGAGCCCAATCGTGTTGGTACAGAAGAAAGATGGAACCTGGCGACTCTGTATTGATTACCGGGCTCTGAATAAAATCACAGTCAGAATCCGGTACCCAATTCCCCGAATCAATGACCTCCTTGATAAACTCACGGGGACCAAATACTTTAGTAAGATTGATCTAAATTCTGGCTACCACCAGATCCCAATAGAACAGATAGATGTATGGAAGACCACCTTCAAGTCAAAGGAAGGCCTTTTTGAATGGTTGGTCATGCCCTTCTTTTTTACAAATTCCCCAACCACTTTCAAGAGGATGATGGATGATATCCTGCGACCATTCACCAATACTTTTGTAGTGGTGTATCTGGACGAAAGTCTAATTTATAGCAAGACTTGGTCTGAACACTTGCAGCATATTCAACAGGCTCTGCACACCCTACGTCAGCACAAGCTATACGCCAACTTGGAAAAATTCTCCTTCGGCATGGACTAGGTCCATTACCTAGGCTACATCATTGATCAACATGGTGTACATGTGGATCCAGCCAAGATCCAAGTCATCCATGACTAGCCATCCCCAACAACACTCACTGAGCTTCGGAGCTTCTTGGGCCTTGCCAATTTCTACCGTAGGTTCATGTTGGGATTCTCCCATATTGCATGGGCCCTCAACTAAATAAATAGGGGTGGTGGTAAGGTGAAATTTGTGTGGGGTCGGTCCCAACAATAAGTGTTCGATGATTTGAAGCAGCGCTTGTGCTCAGCCCCAGTACTTTCACTACCAGACTTGCAACATCCCTTTGATATCAAGACAGATGCTTCAGACTATGTCGTGGGAGTCGTTCTCACTCAACACGGCCACCCTATGGCCTATCATAGTGAGACATTGTCAGATACTATCCGTAAGTACCCTATTTACGCCAAATAAATGTACTCCATTGTGAAAGCCTACCGCCAGTGGAGACATTACATTCTTGGGAAGGAGACAGTCATCCATACTGATCATAAGCCACTACAGTTCATGCAGACATAGGGAAAATTGCATAATGACAGGCATCAAAAGTGGTCCACATACTTGCAACAATTCTACCTCAACATCAAGTATAAAACAAGAAGCACCAATCGCGTCATTGATTGCCTGACCAGAACACAAATCGTGGCACTCACCACGGTGCTAGACTCTTGTGGCCATGAGACATCTAGATTGCACCAACTCTATGAGATAAACCCTGACTTTTCCACCACCTACCAAATGTTGGGTGCAAACGTAGTTGTCGATAATTTCCATCTTCAGGATGGGTTGTTGTGTCGTCTGGGCCATATATGTGTTCCATCAAGTGAGCGAGTGAATATGATCTGGGAAGCCCACTACAGTCAGGTGGTAGGACACTTCAGCGTTTAAAAGATAATGGCGATGCAACAAAAACATTTCTACTGGTCGAAACTTCGACAGGAGGTCAACAAGTATATCAGGTCTTGCACTGCCTGCGCTATTGCCAAACCGACCACTAAGAAAAAGGACCTGTACACCCCTCTTCCTACTCCTGAAGGGCCATGGGAATCCATCTCAATGGACTACTTGTCGGGCCTCCCATCCACCAAGAGGGGAAATGACTGTGTTTTTGTGGTTGTTGATCACTTTTCTAAGATTGCGATTTTGGTTGCCTGCAATAAGAGAATCACAACAGAGGCCACTACCAAGCTCTTCTTTGAACGAGTCTTGGTAAATTTTGGAATCCCACAAACCATTTTCTCAGATCAGGACATTCGATTTCTCATCACATTCTGGTTGAGCCTCTGGTCACCGCTAGATACCAAGCTCACCAAATCCACGGCCTTCCAACCCCAGACAGACGACCAAACCAAGGTTGTAAATCGAATGATTGTGCATATCCTTAGCATGTATAATTCAAAGAACCCTCGCACATGGGATGAGAGCCTTCCCTATGTCCAACATAGCTACAATCGAGCCCTGCATAGCTCAACCAACCACAACCCTTTTTAGGTGGGGTTGGGATTCCAGCCATTGGGTCCCATAGATGTTGCACTTCCCCTTGCGGTCACCTCAATCAACTTATCTCCTGCTCCAACTGAAGCTGACAAATCCACCCGATTCATTGAGAGGATCTAGCACATCTACCAACAGGTTCAGGATATCCTACAGAAGTCCAATGGTAAGTACAAACAATGCCATGATCAACATCAGGTGCCACATAAGTTTCAGGTGGGCGATAAAGTTTGGTTGCACTTGCAGAAAGAATGCCTTACAGGACCCCATCAAAATCTTCACCCACTTCGTTATGGGTCATACACTATCACCAAGGCCATGGGGGATAATTCTTTTGAGCTCAACATTCCTCCTTTCCTTGGCATGCACCCATTGTTCAATGTGGATCTCCTTCGTCCTTATTTCCCACTATTATTGGACACCTAAGAAGTAGTAGAACAACTCAAACCAACAGATCTCAACCCCGACTACATACAATAGGCATACAATGATCATATTTTGGACACACATATCAAGGGCACTCGACAACAAAGGAACTAGCTTTATCGAGTCGTCAAAGCAGGGAAGCTCCTGCACCAAGGCAAGTGGCTCACCCGAGGCCAAATTCAACAGAAATTTCCTCATCTAATGGGGGACCTCAACACAATGGAGAACATTGTTTCCTAATGATTTAGGATTGATCTATATGGATATCAGTGGCCACGCACCTTTCCCAACTGGCTCAAAACAATTTTCTGACAAATTTGTCAATTTACTATTTTTAGCAGTTTTAACTTCTGGGGCCATTTTGAGGGCCTAAATGAACATTTTTCAGGATCTAGATCCTCAATGATAACCAAAGGCATGATTGAGCCCCAAAAATGAATCTCCTCGATGATACCTTTCCAACGGGCTATCACACTCCTAAAACGGAGATCGTATGCAAAAGTTACGACCCCAAGAAGTTGATGTACTAACTTACCCAAATGGGGCCCACATGAATTTTGGTGCTTCATCTCCTAGGGTTAGGTTTTTGGATGTTTATGGTTTTTGGCATTCTTTTTTATTGTAAAAAATACTTCAGAGCCTCATTGTAATATTATTCTTTCGAATGCACACAGTTGTCACATCTCTTCTCAGAGATAAGCCTCCACCATTCCAGCAAGCTTGTTTCCACTGCATTTTACAGTTTCATCTTATTTCGTTATTGAATAGAAAACCAGTTTTACTATATCTTTGTTATTTTGTGTTAAGCACTTGTTAATAATTTGTATTCATTTTTTTCTTCTCATAAAATCCAGATCACTTCCCCTGTGCCAACAATTGGTTTTGTTGTCGAGACCCAAAACTTTGATTGTTGGGAACTTAAGAAAAGAGAAAGCTCTGTGCGTAGATTTATTGTTGTAGTGCGCAATATTCTACTTGACTTGCGAAGCTCTGTGCTAAGAAAGGAACCCTATATGAAGAAAACAGGTAATATCTTAAATCTTTTTTCTCTAGTAAAGGTAATATAAGTGGACATTTTTGCTTCAAAAGTATGAATCTAGGTCTGTTTGATAGATTTTTTCCTAGTCTAAACACTAGGGCACAGTTAGAAGAAAGAGTTGATCTGAATAAATTTGATAGAAATAGAGAAAAATATGTTATTCATATGCATAGAAAGAATTTTTGGACTAATAAGTGGATGCAATACCCTAGAAATAATTTTTGCAGATTGCAGGTCCAACAATACGATCCCAATGCACAGTACAATAAAGACTGGGGCTCGTTTAAAATAAAGGGAGGATTGACACTGTGTTACAATTGCATAAGACCGAGACATCTTGATAAAGAATGCCTTGGTGCATATCCTATTTGTCTTTGTTGTAAAACCATTGGTCATGAGGTTGAGGATTGTCCAAGAATGATTGCTAAAGATGAAAATATGAACATAAGACAATAAAACTATAAAGAAGAGACTAAGGATTATGTTAAAGAACCATAAAGAAAAAGAGTCAGAGACTATGTTAATACAGTTAAAAGAAGAAATGGATGATCACAGAGACATCAGTTTACCATAGATCCTGAAAGAAAAATAGCGCATAGTTACAAGAATAGAAGACTTTGACATAGACTATGTATTGGATGAAGAAACACGTGTGAATATCATGCTAGAAAGCACTTGGGAAATTTTGGGAAAGCCTGCTATAATACCTTCATTGGGAAGGATAGGCTTGTTTAAAGGAAAGATGATAACCCTATTTGGAAGAGCTACTAATATACCTATTATTTCTCATGAAACGTCAATAGAAGAGGACTTTGAAGTTATTAGGTTTGTTGAGAACAACGCCCCTTTCCCACTTTTATTAGGAAATACTTGGATTGAGAAAGATCAAATCAGAAGGCAAGCAGAGGAGGAAGCTACAGAAAAGAAAAAGAAAGAACTAAGGGATTTCATAACTCGAAGGATAGATCTACCGATAAGAACAACAAGAATTTGAGTCGAAGAAATAGAATCAAAGAGAAGTAGATGTCAACTTTGAAAGAGCGCAAGAAGGGTTGAAGGACCTATCCATGCAAGAACAAAGTATTTCCACCCAGGACCTAGTAAGCAAGGAGGTATTATCTCTAAGCCCTTTGAAAGAACATCAACAGCGCAAAGTCACTATGCTAAGAACAGATAAGAATAAGAATGGAAAGAGGAATCCAGAGACTCGGATCATAGGAAAGAAGGCAAGGAATCTTAGTAAGAAGAAATCCAAATTAGAAAAATTACAACAACTTCCAGAAAATACTTCACAGAAGAAAGATCTATAGAACTTGAACATCTCCAGAATAACAGAACTACGCAGAATGGGACTTCACCACAATGAAGCTATATAACCGTTGGAGGCGCCCCGACCATTAGAATGGTGCTCTAGAATGGCTAGAACACGATTATTTTTGGAAATACCATCATTGGACCATTGAGACCATGCCATAACGGACTGATTTGTATTGATTGAGGCATTCCTACCCATTGGAGGAATCTGTTACGACGCTTGT
Organism: Picea engelmannii; assembly: GCA_009831015.1. Lineage (NCBI taxonomy): Eukaryota > Viridiplantae > Streptophyta > Pinopsida > Pinales > Pinaceae > Picea > Picea engelmannii. The sequence continues at coordinate 20,111 of ML792275.1, read as the reverse complement.
TTATTTAACCCGTCAGACGTTGTGTCGAGACCACATTTTGCAAACTGAGATATCTAAGCTAACAAAGAATTGATTACATATCGTGTTATGCTTTCTAGACCTCTCCATTTGTTTGATTACCTTGCTTACCCAATTTATTTTATTACAAGTGTGAATACTGAGAAAACATAGAGAATTATAGAAGTCTATGGAGGAGATACTTGTAGACCTCATGGTTGAGACAATCATGTATGTAGGAATACAATCTTCATCGAATGGCGGATTTCAAGGATCCCCATTGACTAGACGACGTTCTGGCCACACTGTCGAGAAGAGAAGCAAACACCGCGACAATCTGGCTAATGCGAATTAGATCCCATCAGTCTTTCCTAAATACATAACACCTTTGACTAGCACAGTTAGCCATGACAGTATCCTGCATGACTTTGAATACACGTTGATCAATGTGTACATTCCAAAGGGGATACACATCATTGGACCCTAGTTATGACACATCCCAGCTTTGAAGAATAACGACTTCAACCTCGGAGACCAGAAGAACTATGTGATGCTCGCACCGCATAGGTATTTGATGAAGACGACTGGGAAGAAGCCGCGCATAGTCTCCCAGTTGTGGATAAAGGAGATCGCATAATCAATGATCCTGAACTTGATGAAGATCCCTCACTTTGGTCAACACCAGGAGGTTAACACTTGCGTTGAACTCCTCCTTTCGTGTTATCATGGAGGCTATATGTGGCTCGACAGGCACGTCACTGTGGATCTGGCACTGATCCACCTCATCACAGGACTAAGAATGAAAGGACCGGACCCTCAACAGCTCTACCCAGGGAAGACTGCAGATCGCTCCCTGGAACAACACATAAAGGAAGACTATGGTGATGTAGAGAAGGGAAAGTGAGGCTAAAAGGTATCCTCCATCCAGGAGAGCACAGTGCACCTAATGTGTCAGCTTATAGCTGGTAAGATTGTCAGAAAGAACCATCCAACATAGGTCATTGGATTCATAGTAGACCTTGCAGGGAAGTTTGTAGAAGGAATGCAAATGAGATGGGTGAGTTACCTCGTCAACGAGCTCGAGAAGGACTGTTGTGAAGCATAGGATCATGGCTATGAGTTCCAATTTAGTTGGTTACTAGTACTAATCACCTTCGTCACTTGGAAGATGCTGAAAGGAGACACATTCCCAGAACTCGAGCCATCAAAGTTGTTGGCTGCAAGGTTCTCCACCTTGTGGTACACAAATGACATGTTGAAGCAGTGGTAGTCAAATGTTGTCTTCCACGCTTACTACCAGTAGATGAAGCATGTTATTGAAACATTTCTATGAATGACCCCGAATACATTACATCAATAAAGACCGCTAGCGAAGTTCTGCGCAGATCAATACTTTATTTATATCATTGCGCGTAGGGATGACAGCAAGGAGGAGCTGCAGTCCTATTATAAGTTGACTGATGAAGACATGGAGGAGATCACCAAATAATGGCCAGCAAAGTTCCTTGTACCAGTGGAATGTGTAGAACTCTCTGACCCTGACATCATCGGAAGTCCCTTGGTCACCTGGGTCAAACATGATGGACTGACTAGTGTGAAGAAAAAGAAGAAAAAGGAGGAAGTGCAGAACATAGAAACTAATGAGGAGGGCATCGCCTCAGAGGAAAGTAGGCCTGACTTACCCACAAAAGGAGGAGGATACAAAGTGAACCAAGAAAAAGGAGGGGAAGATGGAGAAAAGAAAGACAAAGGCAAAGTTACACCGCCAAAGGATCCCCCCACAGAGGCCGAAACATCAAAGAAAAGGAAGGTTTCCCCACAGAAACCTTCAACACGAAAGAAGACTCGAGCCAATAAGCCTCAGTCGAAGAATGTGCTCACAGTGGACAATGTCGATCTCATCATCGCAGCCGTGGAGGACACTTCAGAAGATATCTTGTAGAGACATGAAGCAAAGCAAGAAACACTGTATGACAGAATATAGAAGGAGCTCAAGGACATACAACAAGCTATCCATTCGAGTCACGCAGTACCTACTGCGCCTTCTTCAACAGAAATTGTAGAATTAGGGGATGATCCCACCCAATTACGAATATTAGCAGATGCAACAGATGATTGACTTCATCGAGTCCAATAATAAAAGGAGCAGGCTACAAAAGTCATATTAAAGCAACTTCGAGTTGTGCAACATGAGAAAGATGAAATTAGGGCGATGTTCGAAGAGGACAAAGAAAATATGCAGAAAGAAAAAGACCAACTACTCGCAGAGCAGACTGTGGTCAAAGAGGAAGTGACTAAAGCACTTCGCTCTGTGTCAGGCTTGGCACTGGAGGAACTAGAGTCAACCGAGATGCAAATGGAGAAGCTCGTCGAAGCCATTCAACAGCTTCAAGCACAGATAATGGAGTTAGAGCTCCAAGCAGTACCTAGAACTCCACAAGAAGTGCGTGATCAAAGGGAAGAAGCCACCAAGAACGCAATGGAAATAATCAGGGCATTGGCCTCAGAGTGTAAGAAATTAAGTAATCGTAGTGCACAGACCTATGAGTGCCTTGCAGAAGATCCAGAGCTGAGGAAACTAGAAGCACATCTCTAGGAGGTGCAACAACAAGCATCCATTGTTTAGGCACAGATGAAGCTTCTCACTGTAGTCGAGAGGATGAAAAGATCACAAGAAAAATGCACAGTCCAACAGCAGGTTACCACCATCCAGAGTAGAGTCATGGAGGTTACAAACAAACTCCAGCCGGTGTAGGATGAAACCTACATGCGTTTTGAAGAGATTGAAGGACACGGCTCACAACTGGAACAAGTGGTTATGACAGTGGAACAATTCCTGGAAGGGACTATTACAGAACAAGTAATTCAGGAGTTCATTGAGCAGGAGGCTCTGGTGAAGAAAAAAGTCGAGGAAGCTTGATCTAATATCGAGGCCTTTGAAATAGTGTTGCCCAGATCTAAGTGACTCGGGACAAGTCATCGATGAGTGTTGGGGGCCTATTGGCCCTCGACCAAGTTTTGAGGAAACATTGGTCGTGTTTGACCACTTTTGGGACTTCTACAGGCTCGACAAAGATGGAGCTCCCAGGCAAAGTGGAGATCATGGGATCTCACTTGTTTTGTGGACCCAGCAAGGGGTTCAATAGGGATGTGTTATTAGGGTTTTGATATGTCATCCCTTGGGTTTACCATGATCAGGCCTTGTTGTAATTATATAAATAAGAAGTATCGAAGTGATGTAAGTAGTAGTGTTAGCTATGTGCATAGTATGTTTTACTTAGCGCAAGAGATTGGAAGTGGATTTGTGCAATCTGATTCTGTAAAGTGAAGCTTTGTGCGAATAGACTGTATAGGAGTTGGATTTGTGCCTTGACCTGGTTTTGGGAAGGAGGATCCAGTGCGAAGCTCACGGATCTCTTGTCCTCTACGGAGTTTGGCTCTGTCTCTTTGTGCACAGGAGTGGAGGAATGTAAGAATCTTGAAAGAATAATAAAGATGAAGAAGAATTTGGTGGGCGTAGCCCCACACTGGGGTGAACCATGCATATCCTGTGTCTTGATGTGCTTTGTGTGATGTTGTTTATGTGGTTATTTTCTTAGTGATGTTGTTGTTATGTATAATGAATACATATGATGTTGTAGATTAGTGCTTAATGATGTGAATGGATGTTATATATGAGCTAATGTTATGTGCTAAGTGATTGGAAGTGCTAGATCTTGATTGTTACCGCGTCGATCTGTAATAAGGGCTAGTCTGTGATGTAAATGAAAACCATAATCTAATGCATATTGTTGGATAAGTTATATGTTAAGTGTTGTAATCATAGATCTATGTCCCAACTTGTTTGTAGACACCTGAGTCCTATAACCCCCCCTGCCTCTACCTCGGGTGAGACTGCATCTACTTCACAGGTGTTGCCGAAAGGGTCGGTAGTTAGGGTTTTGTTGGTGCGTTGTTGAAGTGTTGAACCCAGGGTATTCCCCTGTGCCAACAAGGAACCTCACCTTTAAATGTACAAGTTAATTTTTATATTCCCGTATTTGAAGGACAGATAGATGCGGATTCCCTAGATAAATGGTTAAATCTAATGTAAGGTTATTTCTCTATTCACAATTTTTCCGATGGGGAAAAGATCACCTTTTCACTCCTTAAGGCTCTCCCCTCTGTCAAACATTGGTGGGAAACTTACTAGGAGAAAATTTCCAAAAAGGAGTCTAGAATATATGGGGTCGAGCCCACTTGAGGATTTTTTGTGGATGCGGTCAAGGAAAGATATTACCCTATTGGAAACTATGAAGACTAGTACATGATATGGACCATGCTACATCAAGGGAAGTGGCAAGAAGTTCCAGAGTTCACCAATACCTTTAATACCTTGCGCACCAAGATGGGTATCAAAGACTCTGAGTGACATTTGGTTCTAAAATACTATGGGGCTCTACACAGATACATCCAAACTGAAATAGATTTTCTGGAAATCTCATCACTCGGTGTTGCTTATCGATATTTTGTTAAAATCGAGAAGAAATTTAAGAACCAGAATAAGCGGGAGTTTGGGTTTGAAAATACGCAACAACCAAAGTATGCTAAAGACATCCCTAACAACCAACCTTTAGAAAACTAGTCCAAGCCATAGGAAAATAAGGGTAATGGAAAGACAAAGAAGGACACTAGAAAATGTTGTGATTTCCACAAAATCCCCTGGAACAACACCAATGAATTTCTCTCAAAACATTCATTGGTGGTTGAGATCAAAGACAAGGAAAAAAACCCTGATTCAAAATCCGATTCAAAAAATACTGATAGAAGACAAATCATCGACACATATGCCATTGTTATTGTCATGACCGCAACAATTCAACCAGAAAAACCAATAGATCCTGAAGAGGGGGAGCAACTTTTTCATTAACAAATGTGGGTGATGGGGACCCAATTGCATTTTATCATTGACAACATAAGCCAAAATAACCTCATCTTAGTAGAGGTTTTCAAACAGTTGGGATTGTCGACAACACCACACCCGCAACCATACAACATCGAGTGGCTTTGCTAGGGACGACATCTCTATATTAGCCAACAATGTCGATTTTCATATGACATCCATCCATTCAAGGATGAGGTATTATGTGATGTTTCTCCACTAGATGTATGTGATGTTCTCTTGGGACAACCAACCATATATGTGGAAGCACCATGTTGTTTATGAATCTCAACCCCGTAGTGTCATTATTACTCTAGGGGCTCATTTCTACATAATACTAGAGTTAGTTCCAACTATTGTCCCACCTAAATAGTGACGCAAGGTAGTATCTCATACTACAAAATTCATCTTCTTCACAATCTGTTCAAAAGGTGAACAGAAGGACACTGCAACCACTACAACCTCAGCCCAAGCACCTTCTATCCAACAGAAGAAAGTCAACAAGGCTGCAAAAAAGTGCAAAGATTCATTCTACACACATTCATCTCATGTAGCTCGACTGATTGCACAGACTCAACCCCTCCAGATTCGTGACAACCTTCAACAAGCTAAGAAACCCAACTTCTCCAGCAAGGAAAGTAAATCATCAAGGTTCAGATTCAGTAAGCACTTTCCCCTCTCCCCTGGGAACTGAACGCAATGGGGACTGTTTCTTCCCAAGGAGGGAGGATTGATCCAGGTGGATATCATTGGACACCCACCTATTCCAACTGGCTCAAAACAATTTTATCGCAACTTACTATTTTTAGCAGTTGTTTCGGGTCCTAAACTTTCGGGGCCATTTTGAGGGTCTAAATGAAGATTTTTTTTGGATTGAGCACCTCAAAGATTTTCAAAGGCTCTAATTGAGCCCCCAAAATGAATCACCTCGATGATACCTTTCCAATGAGATATCATGCACCCAAAATGGATATCATATGCCAAAGTTACGCCCTCAGGAAGTTGATACACCAAACTACCCAAAACGAGGTCCACAAAACTGTTTGATTTTCATCTTTCGGGGTTAGGGTTTTGGATTTTGTTTATGTTAAAAAGGCCTTGGAGCCTCATTTTAATGATCATATTCTTGCGAATGTGAGTCACCGTCACATATCTTCTTAGAGATAAGTTGCCACCGTTCTAGCGAGTCTTTCACTCTATATTTCTACAATTTTGTCATTTCGCTCATTAATAGAAATTGTGTATTACTGTATATTTGTGCCTCTTGTTATATTTCTGATATATCTATTTTTTATTATTGTCTCTCTTTCAATATATTTTTATATTTCTTTTTTATATCTCCTCTCTCATTTCATGCCAAAAATAATCGAGATCATTCTTCTATAGATTACATGCCCTTATTTATTAAAGGCTTCAACCTTCCACCATGGGAAGATAAATGTAGATGGAAAACCCAGGATATTCAAGGCTTCTTATAGAAGAATAATTCCTCTAGATTCAAACTAAACACATGCTTCTTATCATAACTTCTACTCCCAATGAAGAACATGGATAGATACTTCATAGTATTTACATATTCTTCTTCAATGGATCATATCGTTGGGGATTAGATCCCTCTTAATCCAGGCTTCATGCCTAAATGAGAAATATGCATTCTCTTCTTTTGGAATTCTATGATCATCTCCCTCTATTTGAGAGAGTCGATGATTTTGTTTGTTGCATCTCTCTTTGATTTCTACAAAGTGTCACAAGCTTGTTTTGGTTTCCTTTTGATTTCCGACTTCCTTTGAGTTTGACTCCTTAGATTCTCTTTAAGTTTGTTTCTATCTATTTTGATTTATACCCATATGACAGTTGTTTCATCCTTATAAAATTATTCTTTGACAACTTCATCAAGGATTTCTCATCAAACATATTTCACAAGGATATCTGCTCAAAACAAGAACAACAAGAGAAAACAAGAAATATCTATCTATAGGAGATGATAGTTTAACTTGCGAACAAGTACAATAAGAATATATATCAACAGTATTCATATGTAGTCTAGTATTCATTGCACCTAGCAATAATAGAATCTTTCAATTATTTCTTCACAATTTGTAATGTCGAAATTATCATCCTTGATATAAACAAATTTGAAGCTTAACAATTTAATCAAACCTAGAACCTGAAGCCTCAACTACAATGGAGGGTGTGCTTGTTCCTCTGAATGCACTGAATCCAAGATTACAACTTGGACAAGGTATTTAATACTTTTCCTGCAAACACACTCACGTTTTGCTAGATGATATAACTTGGATAGAATTTACAAGTGCATACCTTTGAATTCTTGTAGCATCATCCAACTTGTCTTCCAATATGAAACTAGATACCATCTTGAAAAGAAGAGATTAGATTCAATGATTAGAACAAGCTAGAAACTCTAAAATTTCAACTCTGACCACATAATCAATTTGACCATAACTAAACATTTGACTTTGACTTTGACCAGACAACCTTTGACTTTAAATTTGACCAAAAATTCAAACCTGACGTTTTTGATAGATGAGGGTACCAAGAGGTGCGCTAGGCTAGGGTGCACTAGGATATCAAGGAATTAGGTTAAATGCTTCATCATAAGTGCACAAACATAAGGGTTAGGGTTTGTTGCAACTGCATAATCAGAAAACCTAGCTACAATTATAACTAGTGCCATAATGAGCTTAAAAAATAACTTCTCAATCTATCTTCCAGTGGTTAGACTGTTTGAAGATAGTGTGGGCCCATATCCTTTTAGAAATAAAGAGATGTGCTCATTTTTCCATAGACAATATAACAATATTGTCACCCAACCATATGCACAAAGGCCACCCCCAAGAACCTTAACCTTGACAAACAGAATAATTATGGAAGTAGACCAATATCCTACCAAGGTAGCACACCTTTATCCAAGGCTAATGCACCAATCAAGAATAACAAAATACCAAGAAGAAAGTCCAAGCCATAACCAAGAGAAAGTCCAACCAAAAGCTAAAATCCCAGTTGTAGCAAGTGCACTCCCTCTCCAAACTTGCGCACCACTAGTCTTATGAAGTTGTGAGTGAGTGACTGTCAAATTAGCTCTAGTGCCCTCTATTTATACTTCTCTATCTCACTTGACTAGGATGACTTCTCTTTCTGGAGGCTAATAACTCAATATTAAATATTCTCTTGTGTCGACTTGTCTTCTAGGGTTATTATCCAACGTTTTAGGGTTTCTCTTGTTTCTAGGAATATTCTAGTCTTGTCAAAGATTACATGTGGAGGTTAATACCTATCGCAACTACCATCATATCAACAATGGTAAGAAAAAGTTTGTGTGGGGCCTATCCCAACAGAAAGTGATCAATGATCTGAAGCAACTCTTGTGTGCCACCCCAATTCTTTCATTACCTGACCTACAACAACCCTTTGAGATCGAGACAACTACTTCAGACTATGTTGTGGGCACAGTCATCATTCATCACGGCCACCTCATGGCCTATCATAGTGAGACACTATCATATTTTGTCTGTAAGTACCCTACTTATGACAAAGAAATGTACTCCATTATGAAAGCCCACCACCAATGGAGGAATTACATTCTCTGGAAAGAGTTAGTCATCCACACTGATCATAAGCCACTGTAGTTCATGAATACAAAAGGAAAATTGTAGAATGACCTCCATTAGAAGTGGTCCACATATTTGCAGTAGTTCCACCTCAACGTCAAGTATAAAAAATGAAGTACAAACTGAGTCGATGATTTCCTTAGTCGACCTCCAGTCGTGGTGCTCACCACAGTGCTCAATTCTTGTGGCCAAAACACCTCCGGATGGCCCCACCTATATGAGACAAATCTTGAATTCACCAACACCTACCAGATGTTGGGTGCAAACACAATTTTAACCAATTTCCATCTTGAGGATGGGTTGTTGTGCCATCTGGGCCATCTATGCATTCCATCAAGCGATCGAGTGAAGCTAATTTGGGAAGCCCACTACATTCGGGTGGTAGGACACTTTGGCATGGAAAATACAGTTGATTCAGACGGATCTCCACACAAGGGACTTTACTTTGTTCACCAAGTTGATTTGAAGTTGGTGACAAAGTGGTGAAAGTGGTGAATTTATGCGTTTATGAGTTTTATTTTCTCATGCATTTTATTAATGCTTTGTGAGAAAAAGGTCTCATGCATTTATTTTTATGCTTTTATGAGATGATAATGCATTTAATTATTCTTTATAATATTTTGGAAAACTCATACATTATTATTCACTTTTTATGTAAAATGAATAATACTTATGAGGGAAATTAGACTCACGTATTTATCATTAAATATAATTTTGGAAATTGGTTTGTGAGAAACCACCTCACACCAAATTGCCATTATTCTCAATTATAGTTTGAGAGAATAAAGGACATAGATGAAGAGTCTTTGGGTGGTTTTGAGACTTTTCCCAATATGTGCTTGAAAATAGTTTTAGATCCTACATTTATTGATCTTGTTTTTCCTCTTTTGTAATTAGATCCTATTATTGTGGATATAGGAATTAATGTTCTTTCTTAAGAGAGAGTGAGGAAAAACTATATAATTCCTTATGTGAGACCTATGTAAGGGGGGAGAGTAAGAAGGATAGTAATGAGGAATGAATGAGTGGATTTAGAGAGCCATGGTGCTACTACTCCTAAGCATTGAGAGACTTATTCATGTAAGGAATTATCCTTCTTGATGTATGGAGAGAGATGATTGTGAGTAGTCTTCTTGAATCCACATTAAAGGAGAAGACATCTCTTATGTAATCACTTATGAGAAGGTTCCAACATATTTTGAAGAATTAATTAAAGTGATCCATATTCCAATTGAAGTGGGTCCGAAGGCATAGCCTAGGAGGGGTGAACTTTGTTGCCAACATTGATTGTCTCTCTCTTGTCTTTTCATGTGATTTATTCCATTTGAATTTATGTATGTTATGTATTCTTGTTTAAAAAACATGGTTAATCATGGATTCATATGCCTTTTAATCATTATGAAAATACTTCGTCAAAAAATGATTATCGAATTGAAAACTTGTGTAGAGTAAGTACTCACCCGTTTTCGGATCATGTGGTATCAGAGCAGGCTGACTGCTTTGTAGGATGGGCAAAGGAGCAAAACAAGCAGAAAGACTTCAATAATTAGACCAGATAAATCACAAAATTCAAGATGAAAACGCATAGTTGAGGAGACTTTTGCAAGTTGCAGAAGAAGAGAAGCAAGAGCTTCAAGAAAGATCTCAGCTTCATGGAGAAGTCCTCAACGAAATTATTGAAGAATTGTAGCTCAAATTGCAAACCAAGGATAATCTCTTGGCTAAGTTGCAGCATGGTGAACAAATGGAAGACAAAGAGCCTTCTATCATGGATGTACAAACTCAAACCGAGGTATATGATGTTTCATCATGTTTAATGTTTTCTCAGTATGAAAATAACGTGGGAATGAAGCTCCTCACGAAGATGGGATACAAAGAAGGTGGAATTGGCATTCATGGCCGAGGAATCACTCAGCTATTAGAGGTGCTATAAATACCATGATTTGAAGGTTTGGGATACGGTCAAGAGGAGATTGGAGAGTGCTACAATTCCATTGAAGCAAGAGCCACTTCAAAAACCATCTCTACATCATTGGATTCCAAGAGTGGAGTCAAACCATATAGTCCTAGTCCTCGTCATATCTACAACAAGGATAATCTTGGAAGGTATAAGGTTCATGTTCAGTAAAATTATTTCTTTGAATTTAAGAAGCATGATTCTTGCAATATGCATACTTGCACTCGACCTTCTAACCGTCTAACCGTGATGTAGCCAAAAATCACAAGAAGAAAACTTGGGTAAAGAAGATGAACATGCCCACTAGAAGTGGGACAAAGAAAATGGAAACTCTTTCACATCTTTGTGACAAGGAGATTCTGTTAAAAGAGAAGCGAAGGAAATATTGCACACATTACGAGATCAATGGCCATTGGGAGAAGAAGTGTTGGAAGTTACATCCCAAAATTCTCCATAAACCAAGCAACAGACATATTGCTAAACCACCCACCAAGAAGGAGGCTACAAAGATAATGGAGCATGTGATCAATGTTCCTTCTCCAGTCTCCAAAGAATGCGGTCGCAGAAGGATTCAAAATTGAAATATTTTGTTATTTAACATATTTTGTAGCAAAGAAAACACAGCCACAACTCGGATTCTGCCATGGCTCTTCTCAAACAGTCTCTATGCATGGAACTCAATGATTTTATATATCGTTGGACCAGATTTTAAGTCTCCATGTTTATTTGGGGTCCCTTAGACCGTCTCATTTGGTTCTGTGACATTACTTTATTGGGTAGTTGTGGACCTACGGCAAAAAAATATACGAAGAAGAGCCTATGTATGTCTCGCTTGTGAATTTGTAGACTTCTTCAATCTACCAAAAATATTGTTGGCCGAAAAATCCATAGAAAGGAGTTGTCCTTTACGTGTTTTTTTCCCTCATCAATCCATTGAAAAGTATCCTAGAGACGACGTTCTAGATGCAGTTTAATTATACTTGACTCCATGGAGCAGTTTCCTGCGAGGGGCTGGATAGATGCTACAAAGATTATGGAAATTGCATCGTCATTTCCGTTAGTTATCTTAATGATCAGTGCAATGAAGAAGCGAGAGCCATGAGACCTGCTCGGTTCCCTTTGTGGATTCCTGTCGATGACTCGAAGAATATGGTCTATGATGGAGTATTTCGCAGAGAAATGATATTGATCATTGTAATGATGTTTCCGTTGGTCTTTTGTGAGATCGGCGTGATCATGTTGTTGGTCGATTAATTTTTTTTTCAATTTAGTTGAAGAGATCCTCTCTGTAATTAAAGGACAACATATATGGAGAAATCGCTCCACGAATTCTCATAACTAATTTCAGGGCACAATCCAAATCCCAAGCAATATCTGCAAAGATCGTGGAGAATTTGTCATAATTTAAGAGAGCAGCCATTGCACAGAATAACACACAAACAATAGATTGTATTACTACATCAAATCCCAAGATACAATAGGTATATGTAACTGGAGTTAGATCCAACCAATTCCAAACATAGGTATGGAGGTTGAGATAATATCTCAACATCTCCTACAAAATCTCAAACCAACTCCAAACCAATCCCTAAATTAATCATTAATTCTAACACCCTCCCTTAATGATTACATTACAAATAAACCACATATTACAATTCTCAAATCACAACATAGATCTTCGTCTGATCTGGTCTTCATCAACTCCTACACCCACTCTAATGCCTCTGGACTGCGCTCTTTCTCTTCCTCTTCTTCGAGCTTACCATTCAACTCATTTAAAGCATAAATGCTTCAGACCATCATTCATGAACTTGTACAATGGACAATTTGACAACTCGGCTCAT
>ML792274.1:196388-214310 GCA_009831015.1 Picea engelmannii | reverse complement strand
TTTGCATATTCATAAACAAAAAAATGAGACTTATATTTTAACAAAAATTGGTCCAAGAGATTGGTCATGTAAGAGAAAATTTCCATTGAACCACAACCATCTAGTGTAGATACCACCACCAACCTAGGCTATGAGGCCACCATAGTGAAAAAACCAAGAAATAAGATTTTATATTTCTCATGCCAACCTTTCTACTCGCATTCTTACCTAACCTTCTCAACACAAAGCATTAAAAGAATCTGATTCATCCTGCGATAGATAAGTAACTCTCTTTCACTACAACATGCAACATAAGGAATATATTCATGCATAACATTCAGGAATATCATCTAGCCATTTTAAACATAGCATGCATAACACATAATTTTTTAATATAGTTATGCGATATTGATAGTTATTAATATGGTAATATTAATATTAATATTGCAACCTAAAATAATTTTTAATTATTATTTTTTTAAATAAATATTTTTCATCTCACTTTCGATGACAATAATATACCTGCGACGAAATTTCTTTATAAAAAAAATGTTGTCATCTCAAGTGCGACGAAAACAAAAGATGCTACAACGCATTTTCTACATCAACAAAAAAATGTGGTCGTCTCAAGTGCGATGACAACAAAAGTTGTTGTGACGAATTTTCTATATAAAAAAAATGTTGTCGTCTCAAGTGCGACGACAACAAAAGTTGATGCGACACATTTGCTATATCAAAAAAAAAATATGGTCGCCTCAAGTGAGACAACAACAAAATTTGTTGCGACGAATTTGCTATATAAACAAAAAAAATTGTCGTCGCAATTGAGACGAATTGTTGGTTTCACTTATTTTGCCTATATTGTTGTATTGACGATGACATTTCTTTTTTTGTCGCAATTGTGAGAAGTTCCCTATGGTCATTGCGCTTATGACGTTAATTCAAGTTCGTCGAAAATGACACGTTCCATAAAATGACGTTTCAGAGACTCAAGATTTGTCGCAATATCAACGACATAACGTTGCAATAGTGTCGAAATAGTCGTCGCAAAATGACCCAAATTTGCTAGTGAAAGAGAGGTCGAGGCTGTCGTTTTATCTTTATAGGTGTTTGGCATATAGATGTTAACTACACAGATAATATTGTTGTTATCCTTATTTTTGAGAACTGTAAGATTCCATTTTTTGGGTTTCTGAGATTACCTCAGAGCTCCATATATGTTCGTTCCAGAGTATTGTGATACTACCATAGGCTCCCTGAGAGCTGACCACCGCTCTGCCGGTTCAAAAGTTTGCTTGTTGCTTCAAGAAGAGACATCAAGTACATTTTGGTTTCTTGGAGAATAATGACCAAGGGACTGGCCATTTTTTTTAGATCTTTTAGAGCTTTGGCTTTTAGTTTACTGTCAAAACCCCTACAGTTCCAAGAGAGAAAGATCATTGATGGGGGTTGGAGGGGGATCGACTGCCAAGGGATGAGTGTTCCGTTCCTTTGGCTCTCTCTTTCCTTGTGGATGCATGAATAATATGTTCTATAGTATGCTATTTCCCTTGTGCTTTTTCCTTGGTTGTTGCTTCTTCTTTAACTTATTTATTAGTTCGTCGTCCTTATTTTCTTTTCTTCTCTAGTGGGATATCTCCTTATTATTTTTCGTGAATGTATTGCAGATGCGGGTTTGAGGATGAGGTTTTCTGCTATGCCGGTACATTTGTGTCTTTCGTGGAGGGATCGTATGTATCTGATTCAGCATTGGTGTTGGTTAGGGGTGGGTTGGGGAGAGAGGAAGGGATTGGGCCTGAAGAGAGGTTCTGTTTTTATGAGGTTTCTCCTAGAAGTTCAAAGGAGTTGTGGCTAAGAGGGGGATTGGTGATCAAAGAAGGAGCCTTTTTGGATGGAAATTTTTGGGCAGAGTTTTTCCTAGAGGGTTTTGTCGAGGGTTGGGAACTTGAAGGTCTTGTACGAAGTCTATTATTTTTGCCACTGGCGTTTTTTTTCTAGGCCTGTTGCCAACCTTCTTCTTGATTAGGAGCTTCAGATTCCGAGGACTATTTGTTGCTTGGGAATTTCTTTGCGAAGTGGTCGTATTCATGACATGATTTTCATTTGAATGGGAGTTGTTCGTAGTCTAGTTTTTTAATATGGATCCAGTCATCTAGCTTTAGCTTGATTGCTTCTGGAATCCCTTTTTCTAGATCTACTTCTACACAGATTCTCATGCGGGAATAGAGACTGGATTTGGGCTCTGCCCTGTCAATATATTTCCCTAGGGCGTCTCCTATGCTTTTCAAAACTTCATCACCCCAACAATGGAAGGGAAAGTGTGGAATCCTTACCCAAACTGGCACAACTGAAGGAATGTCTCTTTCTTGATTGAAATATGGAGTCCATTTATTTAAATATAATCCTCTTGGGCCGAAGAAATAAGGGCCATTTCTAAATATGAGATCCCTGTCTGATTTAAGCTCAAAGTAGAAAATGTAGAAGCCCTTATCGCAGAAGAAGTGATTCATCCATCCTTTAACCAGGGGATGCTAGTTCCACTCAATCCAAAGGTCTATTTGCCGAGGTGAGGGCCATAGTCCCATGAATTGACCAACCAGTGCTTGTGAGGCAAAGGAGAGGGATTTTCTTCTTTCTATGGTGTTGGGGATTTTGATTTTTGGAATCTGCTCCATTTTTTTGACAAACTTAGAGGTGTTGGGTCAAGAAGGGGGAGGGAAAAGGGAACCCACGAGGGCTTTAAAGGCGACGAATTCATCATGGAAGTCTGGAGGGGGATCAGGGTACAGGTTCTCTGAAACCATGAGAGGGTAGTGAAGGCCGAGGGGAGTTGAGAGGGCCGAGGGGCGACCGGGAGGGCCAAGGGGGCGGTCGGAAGGGCCGAGGGAGGCAGTCGGGAAGGCTTAGGGTTTTCATAGTTAAAATATTTGTGGTAACCTGAGCGGTAATTTCATAACCCTCTCGATATTTGAAATCACTATGACATTCGAAATTAGTGACACAAAATATAGTAATTATAACCCAAGCAATTTGAAAAACTTGCACAATAATTTCAAATGCTAGCATAAGTTGAAAACACACACAATAATAACTCAATAATAATCCAAAACGTTGTATAAAATAATAACCCATAATGTGGCATATAGTAATAGCCCACAACTTGGCATACAATAATAGTCTGTGCATCCCTTATGACATTTTTTGAAAAAACAATCACAAATAACCTAAAAATAATTACATAACCTCAGCTACAAAGAGTGATTTCATAATCCTATTAGGTAAATGTAAAATAGTAAACAAGTTCAACAATGATAAACCTATGCATTCATAAATGCAAGGAATTTAATGTTCAAAATCTCCCATCCATTGATTTAGAAGAGATGACCATAATATGCCAACATATTTAATTCATGGCCATAATATTAGATTTTCTAAATAAAATATTGATTATTCCATCGTTTTTCAATAGGGGGGATGGCTATCGACATATTTAACACTATTTAAAATTCATACAATACCAGAATGTATATATAATTAGCAATAATATTAATAATATTAATGTGTTGGTTTACATTGATAGGTGTACATTTGTCACATACTATAAAAGAAAAAAAAAACAATATTAATGTATTAAATATATGTGTATTGGCATATATTGGCACATTAATATTGTTAATGTGGTTGTTTTTAGTAATCGACTAATGTCTAGGTAAACGTTCCCTCCTACATGGTGGAGACCATTGATTTGAAATCACCTATGCACTAGACTCAATATTACCTATTAACATAATATTATGTATTAGCATAATATATATTTTTTAAACTAAAAACATCACTATAGATTTACATTATATACAAAAGGGTTTACAATAGTTTTTTGTGGGGACCTACTTTGAAGGAAACGAGATCCCCTGCCAGTTGATTATCATCAAAGTTTTTCAAACCAATTATAATAAGTCTTTTACAAACAGAGTTATCAAGAAAATATATCAACTGAGATAACTGCCTATAATTGTTCACGATACCAGAAAGTAAAAAGAAAAATCAAACCAAATATCAAGCAATGGGAGATTGAGCATTCACCTCCTTAGACAATTCCACTATCATCTTGGTCGCGTTTTCTTCATCCTAGGCGATCCTTGATGACCGAGATTCTACATCTAACACAATGAGATTGACACAAATTCATGTTGAACTCATGGAGCCCTCCTCCTTCTTCCCTTTCCCTATTTCCCTTGCAACCTATCAAACTAAAATCCTAATCCAAAAAAGTAATTTACACATGGATACAAATTTTTCCTCAAATATTCTAATAGAGTGAATTATATCTTGATGTTCTCCCTTGTTCTTTTCTAGGGCTTGGGATATTAAAATTTTTACTAACTAGGCTTCAAAGATAACCTATCTTTTATCATTCACCTTAGTCTCCCAAACCTCAACTTCCTTCTTAGCTATGACTGCTCATTTCTCCTCAAAACATTTCTCATTTGATCTCGATATAGAGAAAATGGATGTGAAGAAAACATTTCTACATGGGGACCTCGAAGAAGAAATCTACATGAAATAACCTAAAGGATTTGCAGTAAAGGGAAAGAAAGAGTTGGTGTGCAAGTGAAAGATATCCCTTTATGGTCTAAATAAACCGACAAGGATGTGGTATCAAAATTTTGACACTTACATCCTTAGTTTGGTATTTGTGAGAAGCAAGGATGATCACTATGTATGTTCCAAGGAATAAGGTGGGAATTTCATATATGTATAGTATTGTATGTCGACAACATGTTGTTGGTTGGAAACAACATCGACACAATAAAGGAGGTGAAGAAGAAATTATCCTCCAAATTCGAAATGAAGGATCTCAATGCAACAAACTTCATTCTAGGAATGGAGATCAAGAGAGATCGGGTAGCTGGAAAGCTTTGGTTGAACCAAAGGAAATATACTTAAACAATCTTGAAGTGTTTCAACATGCAGGATTGCAAACCCTTTAAGGTGTCAATTCTTGTGGGAGAAAATGTTAATTGTTGAATAGTTTCCAAAGACACAAGAATAAATAGAGAACATGGAACATGCTCCCTATGCAAGTGTTGTTGGTAGTCTGATGTATGCGATGATCTGCACTCGATCATACATTGCTCATGCATTGGGAGTATTGATCAGATACATGTCGACACTTGGAAAAGAGCACTGGACAACTATCAAGACAATGTTTAGGTATTTTTGTGGCACACAAAATTATTCTATATGCTACCAATGGAATCCTGAAGCTGACAAAAAAGTAGAAGTACATGGATTTTTCGACATTGATTGGGTTGGAGATTTGGATCCATGAAGTTTGACCAGTGGATATGTGTTCAATATATTTTGTGGAGAAATTAGCTGGATGAGCAAGTGACATACGACCGTAGACTTGTCAACAACAAAAGATAAATACATGATAGCCACTCATGGAAGCAAAGAAGTAGTATGGATGCAAAGGTTGTGTTCAAGGATTTTGTTTGAGCAAAAAGATATGAAGATAAATTACAATAGTCAAAGAACAATATTTTTGGTAGAGAACCAAGGATACCATTCCAAGACGAACCATTTCTTGAGAGAAATGGTGGAAATTAACAAGGTGATGCTAGAGAAAGTAGACATATTATAAAACATAGAAAACTCTTTGACCAAGTCTGTAAGTGTTGTGAAGTTCTCTTGGTGTAGAGAGGAAATGGGAATTTTTTCCCTGGTTCTTTGAACAAAATTTCAGGTTCTCCTATTTCAGTAAAGAAGACAACAAGTGGGAGAATGTTGGGTTGTTATATTATTTGTAGTGAAAGTTAAAGGTCAAAGTGATCGATCGGGAAAATTCAAAGTCAAAGTGATCAAAATCATGTCGAGAGGTCAACCAACAAGAGGTCATCACGAGGTCATGTGGAAACCAACTAAAGAATGGATGGAATTCAACTATTAGTCTACTGGTAATCCGACTGGTAGTCAACTATAATAGAATTTTGAGATTCATGGGATTTGTAGAAAATGTTTTTTGTGGATCTATAACTATTTTTGGGTGTCATGATTTAGGGTTTTTCCTATTGTAAAGCCTATAAATAAGGCACATTTTAATTGTATTACGTAGATGTTTTTGTTTATCTTCATGCTTATCTTTAGCATAAGGTTGTTGGTCATGTAGATGTAAGTTGAATTGGATACATGGTTGTTTTTGTGTAAACAAGCGGGTATGATGGAAATTGTGTCTTAGGTGTAGACCAAGGTTAGTCATGTAACCCTTTATTTTGAATGAATAAGTGATGTATCCAATAACATAGATTCATTCATAAGATAAAAAAAAACATGCAAACACACAAGAATGGAAAATAAATATTTTTTATTCCTTCTCCATCCTAACTATTACAATGGAAGTTCAACCCCTTATAACTATTATCTGAGATTTTCGAAAACAAATAATTTTAGAAAAACAACTAATTTTAAGAAATTCTCGCATGACTCTAAAACCAATCAATAACTCAAAGATAAATAGAGTGACACTATGTTTCAACTTGATTTTTTGATTAGGTGCATAAACTAAGATAAAATTGATAATTACTAATTTAAAAATTCACGTAAAAACATTAAAACCCTAATTTGAGGCCTTATATGAAGGAATTTGGCCTCAGAAAAGTGTCAAAATGATGTCTGATCTAAAGAATCAAATTGACATGGCAGTGAACTCTTCGATACACAACTCCCTATAAAATTTCAGCCCAAACAGATAATCGAGTCAAAATTTATGACCCTCAGAAATCCCTGCATTATTCTCCTCTAGTTGAAAAGAATGGAGCTTCTGCAAGTCACTATATTCAAATTGTTGTTGCTTAATATTATCTAGGTCCAACAAGTCCCCCTCTGTAATCCATGTACTCTCTGTTGGTGCTACACCTTCCCACTAGACTAGATATTACTTGTATTGGTCTTGTCGAGTACAAAGGGTCTTCTTATCTAAAATATGTGCAATATTTTCCTTTTTCTTTCTCAGAATGGTCTGTTGCCAATCCACCTCCACCTCACTGTCATCACCCAGATCATCCCCATGGAATATATATAATTCATAAAACATTAAACATAGGGGAAATATCGAGATCAACTAGTGAATTGACCTTATAAGAATTGTCGTTAATTGTCTTGAGAATATTGCAAGGACCAATTTTATTATACTTCAATTTGTGGTAGGTTCCTCTAGGAAACCTCTCTTTCAATAAATAAACCATCACCAAATCACCTTCATTAAATACCCGGTATCTTCGATGAGCATCTTTAATAAAAAAAAATTGTTCAATACTAGCCTACATTTTTTGTCTCACCTTTTACTGCAACTAGTGAATATGTTCTGCAAATACTTCCCCATCATCATTGATCCTATCCCCAAGCGGTAACTACACCAAATCTAGGACACCCATAGGATTTCTACTGTAAACATCCTGAAATGGAGATTTTCATGTAGATCTATTCACTGAACTATTGTAGGAAAATTCTGCTTGAGGTAAAGCCAAATCCCACTGCTTGGGCTTATCTCCAACAATGCTCTGTAATAGGTTTCCCTGACTCCGATTTACTACCTCGGTTTACCCATGTATTTGGGGGTGATAGGCACTATTGAACTGTAATTTAGTCCCCATTTTCTTCCATAAAGTCCTGCAAAAATTACCCAAGAACCGAGTATCTCTATCATAGGAAATAGTTGTTGGAACCCCATGCAATCTAATAATTATTGAAAAAATAAATTTTTCCACCCTCGATGCATCACTAGTTTTCTTGCAAGCAATGAAATGAGCCATTTTAGATAACCTATCAACAACAACAAAAATAGAATCATTACCTCACTCTGAGTTTGGGAACCCCAACACAAATTCCATGCTCAGATCTTTCCATGGGCTCGTCGACACTAGTAATGGCATATACAACCATGTGTTTTGTGAGTGTTCTTTATCCATTTGACAAATCCTACACTATGCCACATGCCTCGTTATATCCTTTTTCATCTTTGACCAATAATAATTATCTTTGATTAAGGATAGCAACTTATCATTTCCAAAATGTCCTGCCAAATCATTACTGTGAAGTTCTATTATAATATTTTATCTCATAGAACCAATTGGAAATCATAATTGTTTTCCTTTGAAAAGGTATCCATATTGCATAAAATATTCACCCTAAATAAGATCCATGTTCTCAACCATTGGATTCTTCAATTGTTCTACAATCTCCCAAAAATTGTTATTAGACGCATAGATATCCTTCAATGTAGCAAACCCAATTACTTGATTTTCCATGGTTGTCAAAATAATATTGTGCCGAATCCAATCATCTGCAACTTGATTATGTCGTCCTGATTTGTGCTTCAGGACAAAGGTGTAGCCTTGTAATAAAGAGACCCATTTTGCATGTCTATTGTTCAATTTATTTTGCGTGTTTACATATTTTAATGTAATATGATCACAAAATTAAAAAAACACCTTCGACACTAAATAATGCCTCCAATGTCGCAATGATTTCACAATTGCATAAACTTATACATCACATGTGGAGTATTTATTTCTTACCTCATTCAACTTTTCACCAAAAAATGCAACTAGTCTACCTGCTTGGCTAAGTACAGCTCCAATGCCTACATGTGAAGCATCACAGTATACCTCAAAAACTTTATCAAAATATGGTAAGGCTAATATAGGTTCCTCAGTTACCTTCTTCTTTAAAAACTTAAAAATTTTCTAAGCTTCATTGGTCCACATGAATGTCTTTCCTTTGGTGCAATTTTTTATGGGTGCTACAATACTGCTAAAATTTCAAATAATTTTTTGGTAAAAGGTCGTCAACCCATGAAACATTCTTACCTTTTTTATGCTCCTAAGACTAGGCCACTCCAAAATTGCTCTGGCCTTCTCCCAATCCATCTTGACTCCTTCTGTGGAGATGACAAAACCCATAAATACCAAACTTTCTTGCAAGAACCTACATTTCTTCAAGTTTTTATAAATTTATGTTTTCTCAATGCATCCAATATAATTTTTAAATGTTGTAAGTGATCTTCTTTGTTGTTACTGAAAACTAGGATTTCATCAAAATAAATAACAATAAAATTACCAATATAAGGCCAAAGAATAATATTCATCAACTACATGAAATTACTAGGTGCATTGGAAATCTTGAATGGCATCACCATCCATTCATATAGTCCATCCCTAGTCTTGAAGAAAGTTTTCCACTCATCCCCTTCGTGAATATGAATCTGTTGGTATCCACTTCACAAATCAATTTTACTAAAATATTTAGCTTTGACTAGCACATCCATCATGTCGTCTAAGAAGGGTATAGGAAACTGATATTTGATGGTAATTTTATTGATTTATCTTCTATGTTTTCACATCCTCCATGTATTATCCTTTTGGGGAGTCAACAATGTTGGTACAACATAGGGACTCATGCTTTCTCTTACCATGCCTTTCTTTATAAGTTGTTTCACTTGTTGTTTGAGCTTTGCAGGTTGTGTAGGACTCATCCTATAGGCAATTTGATTAGGTAAAGATGATATTGGGATTAGATCAATGTGATGTTGAATATCCCTCTTCGATGGAAGACCATTAGGTAGCTCATTAGGGATAACATCAACATATTCTTATAGTATCTTCTCCACTTCAATAGGGATTGGTATGTCTTCCCCAACTCCTTTCTGCACTATTAATGCATTGCATAATCTTGTTTCCTTCATTTCCTTTACAAGCTCTCTTTCCAACAACATATTCTCAGTTTTCCCCTCATCCTTAAGGGGAAATAAGACATCTTTCGATCCATCCTTCCAAAAGGTGTAGGTATTATTTTCTCCATTATGCATGAATTTTATGTCATATTGCCAAGGCCTCCCTAATAACAGATGACATGCATCCATCAGAATGACATCACAGCAGACTTCATCTTTATAAGTATTATCGATGGAAAACTTGATCAAACATATTTTATTGATGGTGACTTCATTCCCTTTTTTTAACCTTGCAATTCGGTAAGAATGGGGATGTGTTTCATAGTGTAATTTCAAATTATCTACCATATATTTGGAAACCATATTCTCACAACTACCACTATCAACAATAATTGACTACCTTTCCCTCGTAAGTGCATTTGTTTTGAAAAATATTTTTCTAAATCCAAGATTATTCATTTCCACCACTCTGCCTTTGCTCTTTTTCAAGAATCACCATTGACCTTTGTATCATGAGATTCTCCCCCATATCAGAGCTCCTCCTGAATGAATTCATTCCATAAACTTGACCAATATGGAAGCTTCTCTCGTGCCACAATTCCTTTGATGAATGGTGTCTAGTCCTTCCTGAATCCCTTGAGAACCATCCTCACCAACTCTGAATCATCCATTTTTTCCCCGGTTGCAACCAACTCATATAGAACTTGTCAGATCTAGGTGAGATAACTTGTCACCATATCTGATCTTGTCATGTTTTTTTCCCTAAGCTTCTCCCTCAACACCATTATGTGATTCTCATTCTTGCTATGAAATAAACTCTTCATATCCTCCCAGATGTCCCTAGTAGTATTCTTTCTTGATACATGAGGGATCAAGTGATCCTTCAATCCATCTATAATGATGCAATTTTTTTTCACATCCCTCTGATTATGGATGACCAGATGATCCAGAAGGATATAAAAAATGCTCACAAAGATAAAGAAGGATCTGGAATGCTCACAGAGGTCTAGGAGGATCCATAAGAGATCAAAATTCAAATATCATAAATTCTCTAAAAAAAACCACCAATGCGTAGATCTCAGTGATAACTTTTCAACGATGCAAAAATTGCCTCAAAAAAATTTCACATGCGAAATTTATGGCTAGTCAAAGTTCAAGTCAAACTAGGGAAAAAGGAAAAAGTCAAAGGGTCAAAAGTGACACGTGTCACCACTGCAAGGATGACACATGGAATGATCATATAGGCCATACAAATGATGTGACATGTCAAGTTGGAAGGTGATGTGGTAGTTTGTACAATCTAAGTGGACTAATCATTTGTTGATATATGGCACAAGGGAGCCAATGAGAGGCCACCACGTGGTGACCTCCCATTGGCCAGTTATGGTTTATGTGTGTTAAAATTTTATGGGAGTCGACAGGGGTTGAACTCGTGACCCCCCAAATCTTTTCCCAATCCTCCATTACCAATACACCACACAAGTGTTGCTTAAGAAAAATTCTAAATAAGTCCAACAAATTATCATAAATTTAAAAGTACAGCTGGAAAATGCCAAAGTAATTGAAGAAACACTAAAAAATTAGTTGGAATAAAAGCATAAAATAAACGAGTCTTTGGAAGTTGAAATAGTATCACTAAGAAAGGAACTTCAGAAGAAGGACGTCTGATAGAACTTCGGTAACAACACTAAAATATTGAATGAAATCA
This sequence comes from Picea engelmannii, assembly GCA_009831015.1. NCBI lineage: Eukaryota > Viridiplantae > Streptophyta > Pinopsida > Pinales > Pinaceae > Picea > Picea engelmannii. The sequence continues at coordinate 202,890 of ML792274.1, read as the reverse complement.
TCAATAGTCAAAGGCCATGCGATGACAAGTCTAGACTAGGATACAAAAAAACTCATACTAAGAAAGGTTCAAGCTCAACAACAATAGAAAAAGAGGCAGAAAAAAAAATGTATGCATAAGTCATCAGAGGTCCCATCAAAAGGGAAGAATGCAAGCCTTCAAAGGATAACATTAAGGCAATGAATATCATTCAAAAACAAGATCAAACAATCAGAGGAACAAGGAATCAGAAACCAACAATGGAGAGGACTCAAGAAGAAGATTACAAAAGAGTTGCAATGCCTAGAAGATCTCTCAAACTCAGGTGTTAAACTATCCTTCTTGGATCATGTTATTCCTGCAATAATTTTGGGAACAAGGCTATAAATTGTAAAGCCTATGATAAAAACAGAAGTAACTACAGAGGATAATCCAGGAATAATTATCTCAAAAAACCTCTTGAAGCTTATAACATAAACTACAATAGTTTTGGTTCATTAAATAATGAAGTAGAATGCTACAAATGAAAATTTTTTGGACATATAGCCAAATATTTTAGGTTGATTGTTCCTCCAAGGGAACCAAAGCAGGATTTTAACAGTCATGTAAAAGAACCATCAAAGATATGGAAAAGGAAGCAGGATAAACCAAACATTAAAGAATGTTCAATTTCTCTTCAATCCCAAAGCAGAAAAAGTGATTGGTACGTTGACAATGGTTGTTCAAAGCATATGTCAGGTGACAAGGACAAGTTTATAACTCTAAAGAAAGAAAGAGATGGATCAATTTCCTTTGGAAAAGATAACTCAACCAAAATTATAGGAAAAGACACAATCAAGCTTGGAAGTAAATATGCCATGGCTGAAAATGTCCTACTTGTCGAAAACATGAAGCATAATCTACTAAGTGTGAGTCAAATGTGTGACCAAGGACACACACTTCTATTCGACTCAAAGAAATATTATATAAGGAAAGAAGGATGACGAAAGTTGGTGGCGACAAAAATAAGGACTCCAAACAACATATAAATCTTAATTGAGATCAGAAAGGAAAGATGTTTCTTGGGAAAGGAAAATAAAAGTTGGCTTTGGCACAAAAGAATGGGTCATATGAACTTTGACAATCTTGTCAAAATTAGTAGAAAGGAAGCGATAAGAGAAATGCCTAAAATTTCAAAGCCAACCAATACTATGTGCAAGCACTGTCTACATGGAAAAAAAACAAGAACCGAGTTCAGAATAGAGGAATACTCTACAACAAAACCATTGGATATTGTACACGTCGATCTATGAGGACCGATGAGAAAAAAAGGGTTGAATGGTGAACAATACTTCATGCTACTTACTGATGAGTATACAAGAATGACCAGAGTTTGTTTTCTCAAGGAAAAGTCAGAGGCCTTTGAATGTTTCAGGATATTCAAAGAGATGGTTGAAAATGATAATGATTTGAAAATCAAGTGCTTGAGATCATACAATGGAGGAGAGTTCACATCAAAAGAATTCATGGACTTTTGTGAAGAACATGGAATAAAAAGGTAATTCTCAGCAGCTAGGACACCTCAACAAAATGGAGTCGTTGAAAGGAAGAACATAACTGTACAGGAAATGGCCAGAACGATGTTGAAAGATTCCAAGTTGGGTGATATATTTTGGGTACAAGTAGTACATACAACCTTTCATATCTGTTGGAGATATTTCTATTTTCAACTCACTAGTTCAGTGGTAGTTTACTGGAGGTATTTCTATTTTAGACCATCACTATTATGAATGCATTCCTAAGAAAAGCTCACTGCTTTTTCACTTTTCCTAATTATGGAATGTTTTTCCTATATGATTTTATCATTTATTATATTTATTGTTGATTAGATCATTGGATTACTGTGAAGATAATTTCTCGTTCTTCCATATTGAATCTCTCATCCTTTTCTTGATAAGATTTGTTTGTACTTGCTTTAGTTAGGTCTCCTGTGCAAGTTTCCATGAAACATTGACATGGTATCAGAGTCGAGCTTCTTGGAGAAAGCCAGACAAGCTAGAGAAGAGGCAAACTAGATTTTTTGGAGAGTGTAATCCGTGTCTTTGACAATGTCACACACAAACTTATGAAATTACAAGTGTCGCAGGCAATGCCACACTTTATCCTTACACAGGGTATGATAGTGTCATTTTGTGGCCTTCACATAGGTTGTGAAAGTGTCACTTTGTGTCATCCTAATAGGGTGCGATAGTTTCTCTCTATGCCTTCAAACAGAGTGTGACACTCTTCTAAAATTGACATTTTGCAGTGTTTTTCTCGGGATCTTTACTTGCAAATTGAGGTTTAAATTTAAAGGTTTTCAGAAATAGTAAGAGGGATGGATATGAAACCAATTATTCAATAAAATTTGGTGATAATTCTCATACCATACAATTATTTTTAATGGAAACCGAAGTCTGAATTCCAACTCAAAAGGAAAGGATTGTATGATTTGACGATGGAGACAGAAATGGAACCTACATCAGTGATTGAGAAGACCAAATGGGGAAAACGTAAGGATGAGTCCACATGACTTCTTCTTGAATTAATTTCAACTGATTTATGGTTTCATGTTGCCACATTAAAGAATACAAATGAGATATGGACCACCTTGGAAGGTCTCTTTGGAAAGCAGGATGAGATGAGAGGTCATATTCTTGAGGTGGAGTTGAATACCTTGGATCCTAAAAGTTTTGATAATATACATGATTTCTTTACTAAGTTTAAATATTTGATATTGAGCTTGGAATATTTTTGTATTGACAAGCATAAACAAGAGGACCAACTTATTCTAACAATCTTGGTGAAGCTAGGACCTGAATATAATGTCTATGTCTCCACTTTCCATTATAGCATATATGTTTTGGGATCAAAGTGGAATATCCCTACCATGGAGCAATTCATTGATTCTCTCACACATGAGCAGACAAAACTCATTCAGATGGATCTAATTAAGGAACCCAAAGAACATTAACTCACTATGCAATATGGAAAATGGTCATCCAATAAAAAATTCAAATAGAAAGGAAAGGAGAAACATAAAGAAAAGGAGGGATATTCCAAACACTTCAAAGACTCTTCAGGTTCCAAAGACTCTTCAAATTCCAAAGGAAAGAATAAGAAGGGAAAGAAATGCGTTTATTTCAATAAACCAAATAATGAATAATCCACATGCATGAAGAAGAAAATCGATCTTATGGCACATGTACTTTAGAAGAACAACCTTGGAAAATTCATTCCTAAAAGAGACAATAAGAAGAGGGAAGAAGATCCTACTCCTAAGAAAGGTAATCATCATGATTTGGTTACAATTAATTCTCCATCTGATTCATGGATTATAGATTCTAGTCCATCACATCATATGGAAGCCAAAGAGGAAGTTTTTACTTCTTTGATTTCATGCTCAAGACCCCCTATCCTCATGGGGGATGATACTCCAGTAGCAATAGTAGGAGAGGGAAGCGTGGAACTCCCTAATGGAAGTTTTGAGAATGTTTTACATGTTCCAAATCTTTCTATAAATCTTCTCTTATTTTATCAAATCACTCAAATATATAAAAATGTTGAATTTACATCAGATTCAGTTTTTGTACTTGACATGTATGACAATTCCATTATTACAATTGGTGAGGTAGATCACAAATCAATGTTGTATAAATTCACTAAGTTTTTTGACCATGAATCCTCTTTACTACTAACACATGTTGATGATATTAGTAGAGTATGACGTGAGATATTTGGTCATTTAAAATTTAGGTACATGTAGAAACTTTTCAAGCAAGGAATGGTCGAATGATTTCCAGACATTCACTTTTATGAAGGGGTTTGTGAAGGATGCATTCTTGAAAAGCATCTTGAAGAAAAGTTTGAAAAGGGGAAGGCAAAGAGAGCATCCTCTTCCTTGGATCTTTTTCACGGTGATCTCATGGGTCCATTTCCACATCTGTGCATCAGAAAAGCAAGGTATGTCCTTACATTTATTGATGATTACTCATGATATAGTTGGGGTTTATTTTCTTAGGAAAAAGTATGAAGTTTTTTAGCATCTCAAACACTTCAAAGCTCTAGTAGAGACACAAACTGGGAAGAAGATCAAGATCCTCCATACAGATAATGGGAGGGAGTATATCAACAAAGGTGATTATAATCTTTGTCATGAGGTTGGTATCCAGTTGTAGCATACGATTCCATACACTCCACAAAAAAATGGAGTTTTTGAAAGAAAGAACATATCTCTCAAGGAGATGACCAGTTTCATGTTGCATGCGAGGTATCTTCCTTCCAAGATTTGGGTTGAGGAACTTAACTATGTTGCTTACATACAAAATAGATCTCCTCAAATATTTGTTGAGGACATGGCCCCTTTCGAGGATTGGACAGGTGACAAACCATATGTCACACACTTATGCATCTTTGGATCATGTACATGAGCCCATATTCCTTTTGAAAAGAGGAAAGCATTAGATCCACGTAACACACCTTGCATCTTTGTGGGATATCCAAATGATGTGAAGGGGTACATGTTGATTGATCCCTCTATAGACTGACTCATCATTGAGCACAATGTTATGTTTGAGGAGAGTCCTATGCATGTACTACTAGTGAAAAATGTAGATACTCTTGTGCTTCCATCAGTTCCAGACATCAGAGATGATGATTCCATACACTCATATGCTACAGATTCAGACTTAGATTTAGAGGATTTTGTACATGGAGAAGAGAAGCTAGTACAACTAGATGAGGAGCCAGTTTCAAAGCTTCAACGAATTCCCAAGTGTGCACAGTCCACACTTCAGGAAGTAGGTGACCTTGTAGGGGATCCATTGGATTCGAGGAGGACTCGATCTCAACATGAGGAGCCTTCTCATGTACTTTCATCTTTTAAACCAATGATTCCCATGCATTTCTATATGGTTCAATATTTTGATCCACAAATCTATAGTGAGGTTGTGGGAAATCCATTATGGGAAGCAACCATGTAGGAGGAGTATGACTCACTCCTAGAGATTCAAAGTTTGGATCTGGTTCCACTTCCACCAGGGAGGAAAATTGTCAATGAAAATGGGTCTATAGGACCAAGAGAGTAGCAGATGGTCAGGTGAGTAGGTATAAAGAAAGATTAGTTTTAAAAAGATTTCAGTAGATTCATGGGATAGATTATGATGAGACCTTTTCTCCTATAGAAAATATGGATTCCATTCACTTGGTTCTATCCATTGCAGTAGCCAAAGAATGGGAAGTTCACTAGATGGATGTGAAGAATGCTTTTATTCATGGTGTTATTTCAGAGGATATATGCACGGAGCAGCCACCGGGGTTCATTCAGAACTCATCTTTAGTATGTATACTGAATTTCAGTCCTCTATGGCCTCAAGAAGGCACCTAGAGCATGGCATGAAAATATGGATTCTTATCTTATTTCACATGATTTTGTTAGATGTAAATGTGATTGCAATGTTTACATGTTGAGGACTACTGACTCTGTGATGATTTTAGTACTCTATGTTAATGATCTTTTGATCACTAGTAGATCTGCTTCATCCATTTTTTTGGTCAAATATATTTTGCATGACAGGTTTTCTATGACTGACATGGGTCCACTTCACTTCTTTATTAGTCTTGAGATTAGTCAAGATTCTTCTGGAATCAAAATTTCTCAGGCTAAGTATGTCAGGGATCTTCTAGATATATTCCACTTGATAGACTATAAGTCTACACCTACACCCTTCTTATCTAGGATCATACTTAAGGATGGAGGGGATACGCCATTAGTGGAAAACACTTTGTATCGACAGTTGGTGGGGAGTCTTTTGTATCTCACCCACACCATTCTGGTTATCTCATATGCAATAGGATCACTTTCCAAATACATGAAGGAGCTCCATGATCTGCACTGGAAGGCTTCCAAGCGCATCCTCAGATATGTTCAGGGCACCATGAATTATGGGATTCACTATGAAGATGATTGTGCATTGAATCTCATAGGATTCATAGATTCAGATTGGGCTAGCAATGGAATAGATTGTAGGTCCACTTCTGAGTACACTCTTAGTTTAGGGTCAGGCCCTATTTGTTTGTCAAGTAAGAAGAAATCAACCATTTCTTTATCTTCCACGGAGGTCAAGTACATATGAGTAGTCAATTATGTTATTCAGGCACTTTGAATTCAATACTTCCTTACCGAACTTGGTATCCAGTTTCACTGTCTAACTCTCATATGGTATGACAATTAGAGTATATTGAGATTTTGAATAGATCCAGTACAAAAAAAAGTGAAACAAACACATTGAGTTCCACATGCATTTCATCATATATCCAGTACATGATAGGATCATTGATCTACAGTTCTATCATTCCTCTAAATAGAATTCTGACATCTTCACCAAGACCTTCACTGGGCTGAAGTTTCAGACTTTGTGGGACCGTCTTGGAGTGAGGAACACAGTTTCCTAGTGGATTCCTTTTATTATTTTGATGAATTGTCTTTTGAGGGGGGGGGGGGGGG
>ML792274.1:166850-196314 GCA_009831015.1 Picea engelmannii | reverse complement strand
TCATTTTTTATCACTCCATAGTGATTTTCATGGGGGGTGTTGGAGATATTTCTATTTTTGACTCACTATTTCAGTGGTAGTTTATTGGATCTGGTTCTATTTTAGAATTTCTATTTTAGACCATCACTATTATGCATGCATTCTTAAGAAAAACCCCATTTCTTGTTCACTTTTCCTAATTATGGAATGATTTTCCTATATGAGTGTATATCAATCATTCATTGTATTCATTATTGATTAGCTCATTAGAGTAGTGTGAATGTATTTTATCATTCTTCCATATTGAATCTCTCTTCCTTTTACTGATAAGATTTGTTTGTACTTTCTTTAGCTAGGTATCCTATGCAGGTTTCCATGAAAAATTGATAATATCTTGAACATAAGAATACTTAGAAGTAACTGTGACAATACTCCATATGAATCGTGGAAGGAAAGACTTAAAGCCTTTGGAAGAAAATGTTACATAAAAAGAGAAGATAACAAGATTGGAAAATTTGACTCTAGAGTTGATAAAGGCATATTGGTTGGATACTCAAGCAAAATCAAGGAATACAAATGCTACAGCATAAGGCTCATCAAAATAGTGGAAAGCATCAATGTCAAGATTGATGAAAAAAATCTGTTGAAGACCAAAGAATAAATAAAAAAAATCAAGAGAAGGAAGTAGGACTAAAAGAAGAAGAAGAAGCACCAGAAGAGAAGCAACTAGAAGCAGAGTAAGAAGAAGAAAAATAAAATCAACAAGGCCTTCAGGCACCTTAAGAAACCTAAACATTGGTGTCAGAAGAATCGTCCACCAGAATAAATTATTGGGGATAAAAATGCAGGCATAGAAGATCAAAGAAGAAAAAACACACCAAAATAGAGACATCTAGCACTATTATCCACAGTTGAATCCAAGGAAGCATATCAAAGACTCTATATATAGATTATTGGCATCCTACTCTATGTGATAGCCTCAAGACTAGATGTGATGCAAGTAGTTTGACAGGTTGCAATATTTCAAGCAACATTGAAGGAAACTCATGTTATGGCAGTAAAGAGGATCTTCAGATATCTCAAAGCAACAACAGAGTTTGTATTGTGGTATCTGAAAGGGAATGAGATGACTATGGTCACCTACACAAATTCAAATTGTCTAGGAAGCATTGATGATAGAAGAAGTACTAGTGGAGAAACCTTCTACTTGGGTGATTGTCTTGTGTCCTGGTTAAGTAAGAAAAAGTCCTCAGTATCCTTGTCTACGGAAAAATAAGAATATATTGCAGCAGTAGCATGTTGTACTCAGGTTATCTGGATGAAGAAAACCCTACAAGACATACAGGTAAAATATGATGATCCTATTTCAATATTGTGTCACAATACCAGTGCTATAAGTATCTTCAAAAATCGAGTGATGCATTCCAAGACCAAGCATATTCCTATCAAGTTCCACTTTCTACGAGAAAAATTCACATAAAAGAATATCAATTTGGAGTACATTGGGACAAAATAACATATTGTATATATCTTCACCAAAACTCTCCCAAGGGAGACCTTTGAGTATCTTCGATAGAAACTAGGAGTATTTTCTCCCCCATAGTGATCTACATGGATTTCTACAAAGAATATAGGGGGAGTTACCATTTTCCATTGATGTTAAAGGCGGAGAGAAATATCATAAGCATGAATATAGGGGAATTTATTTAAGATAGGGAGAGTGCTTGAGGAAAAGGGGGAGCAATGGTCACAGGGGGAGTATGTGTGTTTCCATCAATGTCAAAGGATGAGATTGTTGGAAAACTAGTTGTTATTGATGTCAAACCTAGAATAAGTCCAAAATCCCTTAGAAGTGATAGGTTTATTTGAAGGAGTCTCCAAAGTGGCCTCCTTATGGTGTATATATAAGCATGGCCCTCATGGGAAGACTCTTTGAATAATCCTACGAGAAGCCTTAGTGGTTACAATGTATGGTCAAAGAAACCTTGAGAATATGGTTAGGAAGCCCTAGAGGTGTGGTCATGAATTGTGAATTTGATTGAAGAAAAAGAGTATGAAGGACATCATAATTACATGCAAAATCCCCATAGATTGATATTCCTCGTAAAAATGTTTCCAATGGTAGGTGGCACACCATGTGGTTCCTCGCGATTAAGGAGATATGATCTCTTAAAGATGAAGCCCCAAAAATAAGTGAAGAAACCCCAAATCTAAGGACAAGAAGTTACAAGTCAGCCCCAAAATCAAGTAAAAGAAGAAAAATAATTGAAACAAGAAGTTATAGGTCATCCCTAAAGTTAAGTAAACTAGGTACTTGAAAAAGTATAAATACCCATCAAAGAGATTCTCATTATAAATCAAGAAAGTATGATCTCTCATAGCGAGCGAAGTAGTGGACCAATGTGAAGGAGGGAGTTATCAGAGTTGCAAATGTGCGAAGTGTTTTTGGGAAACCCTATCTAATATGACCCCCATGGGTCAAGTATAGGGTGTCTCATGAGGACCCCGTTGATTGTATTGGTATCATCACGCGAGGTCCCACTTGTTTCTCGGTCCAGTACATGCGCGAGGTTGAGGAAGGTATTCTTCTTGATGCTGAAGTTGAGGAAGGTCTGAATATATGTTATCTCATGCTTCAGGTTGTTCACATGTTTAAAGGTATGTTATTCTATATATTTTGAGGCTTGTATCTTGGAGGTTTTGGTATATGACATACCTTGGAGGTTATGGAACATGTTTGAGGCATGTCTTGGAGGTTTTGGCATATGTGGGATATCTTGGAGGTCTTGGCATATGCTTGAGGAATATATTGGCACATGCTTTGATGCATATTATGGTGATTTTGAGAACATGATTTGGAGGATATTCTTGGAGATCTTGGCATATGTTTTATGTGGTTGTATCTATTTTAATGATGATGATATATCAATATCAGTGACATTAACAATGATAGGTTGATTCTCTTATTTATATTCAATGGAGGAAGGAAGGGGAAAGGAAGGGGATTTGTAGCTTCCTTCTAGTTGGAGCCTGTAAACTAGAGGGTTAGAGCCTCCTTCCAGTTGGAGCTAGAGAAAATAGGGAGTTGTAGCTTCCTTCAGGTTGGAGCCTGTAAATCAAGGGGTTGGTGCCTCCTTCTAGTTGGTGCTAGAAATTTTTGGAAATGGTGATTCTGGTGGATGTAATCTTCTGATACATTAAAAAGTGTTCTATGGTTTTCTCCCATTTGGGTTTCCATGTAAATTTATTGTGTATTGTGTATATATGGTTATATGTTTATGATATCTTGAAAGAAACATAAATTGAATTGAATCATAAGTTATAAATTTAATGATTACATGTTGTGATTGAAATAGTAATAATTGCATAATATCGATTCACCCCCCCTCTAAGTATTCCAACATGTGTATCCTAGATGGAATGTCATGAAGAATGATTCTTTGATTGATCAAAGATGAGATGTTTTGTTGTTCTGGTTTTTCATTCAGTGCTCCTTCATAAGAGTAATGTATAGACCGCATTGCATGATAACCAAGTGGGTTATCATGTGAGTGATTAGCATCAAACATATTTGTATAAAGAGAATGAATATATTCATATTATGAAAATGATGAAATTTCATCAATAGGAGATTCGTCACAGACCATAGTATATTCATGATTTCGTGAAGGGGAGACAGTAGATGGTTCACACTCCGGGGTTAAGGGATTTAATATTTTTTATAAGGATTCCCCTATAGCTATGTCAGAGATCGTGTACCCCCTATCCTTCATTATTAGGTATGAACCTTGTGAATGAGAGTTGATTTGAGCACCCATATTGTTCCCTTCAGTAGCAGAGATGAGAAATGAAAACCAATCAAAGATTTCTCGATCTGAGGGTTTGCTACTTTTAGGAAATATTCAATAAATCTACATGAATTTTTGAAATAAATCATCCACATATTTGTTTCTGAGCCTACATATTTCTACATGTTCATCAAAGAGTTCATGATAAACATAACCTTCATGAGAAGTGATAAATATTTCCATGAATTGTTTCCAACTATGAATTGATTTCACTGGAAATATCATAAACCATACTTTAACGCACCCTTTGAATGTGAGGATGAACAGTCAAAATGTTTAATTGTCCCGTGTAATCTTAATATTTCTTTGAGAGATGTTAAACCGATTAAGATGTCTGAATGCAGAGACAAGCCCTTCACCATCGAACTTTGAATTTGACAAGAGATTAACTGTTTTGACTGAGATGCCCCTAGTGGGTCTCGGAAGACTCAAAGGGTCATCCCATACAGAGATATGAAGAGGATCATGGGATGGTTAAAATTTAAGTGAAATGACCCCATATAGGAAGGATTGTCATTCAACCCTCCTGCTAGTGCCAATTCTATTGACACGAGAAAACTTCCATTTGCAAAAACAGGGGTTATCCTTGATGAAAAGTCCCAATTATGCCTCTCACGGTTTGGAATTAACCCATTCGGATTATGTCCCAACAACCATTTTTGGTTTGGTTTTAACAGTGGCGGCCTGGTCCACTGATGAAGGTTTCCTAATATAAAGAATGAGATGCAACTAATCTAAGATGCATGTATTTGGACTAAACTAACGAAACCAGAAAGAAAATGTAGAACCAACCATACTCCTATCAAGGGCCCAATAAATAGTTCACACATAGAAAAACAACAATATGGATAAACAACTGCAAATATATAATAGTCTATCATTTAAACAATCACTTACGGTCCTACGCCCACGAATTTAGAGAAACATTCTCCGAAGAACGGAAATAATAATGCAACCATCATACATAAGATTAGTCTACAATATGAATTACATCCTTACACAACTCGAGTGCTAAGAAAAATGCAAAAGAAATATTCCACAATACGTCCAAGATGAGAATTAGAGCTCTTTAGAAAATAGCTTGGCCAAACCAACTTCTCCTCATTAAAATTTTATGTACATGAAATCTCCAAGGAGGGATTCTCAATTATAGTTAACACTATAATCCCAAAATAGTTCAAAAAATGTCAATTCTTGAAGAGCCAAAAATCCCCTTTTACATGGATACAATCTCTACATTTATTGAAGTTCAATGTGAATCTTGGACTTTTTCCTTCCCCCATGACCTTTCATTTACCAACATTTGTCCTTATTCTCTTTGTAATGATGGGAGAACAAATACAACAATTACATTTCGTATATATCTTTTCACGCTGGTGGGCCATCATAGATTTTGGCTACAGTGCACCTCACCCACCATAACGATTATCTTGGACATTGGGAGATTCGATCATCATAGGGTTCAAACTCCCTCTTCAATCATTTGAGTTTGATTCCCTTCATTTCTCCCTACTACTGCAACAATTGTTGTTGTTGTTGTTGTCGTTCCATCATCCTTGGTTGTAGATTGCATTGAGAGAATGTTGAGTATGACATCCCTTAGGCATTGGTACCTGGAACCATTAAACATGCAACAAATGAGTGATCTTAGGTTAACCTCAAAATAAAATATTAAAACCAAGCATTCGAACCCATATAACTGAAACACTAATTAATTGATATTTTATATAAACTTCCTTGAGTTCAATTCATGGTTCCTCTGCTCACGGTCGAGGTGTTGTGTTCTTCGGGGCTATTAACAAGGTGTCATATATTAATATTGAAAAATGAATATAATTGGTGAGGAATTTCTTAAATCATATAACTAAGAAGTTGTATATCTCTGAAATACCCTTCCAACAGTATAAGTAACGCGTGAAACATACACCCAAATCCAAATTTATCGCTAAAATACGAAAGACACTATGGTAGGGTCTTATCTTTGTTTCAAAGCAGTTCGCAATAAATCCTCCTCTATGTACCAGAAAAGTTCATGGGAAATCCTTCGGTGTGAACTGAAACTCATCACACGAACTCCTCTGGTGTGAAATGGATCTCATCGCACAAACTCCTTTGGTGTGAATCGAAGCTCATTGCACTAACTCCTCTGGTGTGAACCAAAGAACATCTTGGGAACTTCTTCAGTAATGGTGTTTAGAAAACATTGGCGTATCTCTCAAATTCCTCCTCACTTTTTCCTTTCATTAGTAGCAATTCCTTTAATTTCATTTGGGCCATATCCTCTATGAATATGATTGAAAAACCCTCCTCTATTAGTTTTCCTTTCTCTTCTTGTTCATCATCAAAATCACAAAGCTCATCATTGTCATCTCTTTCTAACTTCATTGCATCTCGAGGCATATCTTGAATATCCTTCCAAGGAATGCATTTTATTTCCAATAAATATAATGATGCATTAAGGCTTACCTTGTTACCATAGCTATAGGTTTCCCTTTCTACATATGGGATCTCAATAGGAGAAACTTCCTCATTTCCCATTTCTATCTTCAACCAATTTCGATATAACACATCACATGCATATTATTCTTTCCAATCTAAAAAATCCTTGAGGTCTTGTTATACATTATGCTATTCCAAGGAAATAAGAGGTTTAGTTGGCTACTTTAAAAACTCTTCAAGGTGGCTTAGTAACATGTGAATACCAGCAGGTGTTTTTTGCAGCTCTCTAAATAGATATAAGTGAAAACTCTTGGAAGAATATGTTGTTGTGTTGAAATGATCTTGCAAGAGGCTCCACCTTTACAAGTTCAGAATCAAATAGGGTATATGGAGGCATGAAGCAAAGCCACTACACTATGGTTGCTTTCTCCAAACATCCTTACTGTGGCTGCTCAAGATCCCTATCCATAGCCACCTTTCTGCCAATTTCGAGGAATTTGGAAACATTCTATGGACATTAGAACACAATTTCCAACATTTACACCATATATTTTCATTATGCCTTATCATTGTCCTCAACTCAAGGCCAAGAGGCCAGCTTCTTCCATGATGTGAATTCCAAAAAAGGTCGGCCAAGTTGTTCACAAGTTCGCGGGTTGTACTGGCATTGATAAACTCATGACCTCTGGTTGTGTCAATGAGGTTTATGGCAAGTGCTCCGGTTGGTGTTTTGTTTGATGTAGGGAAGTTTTTTCTTTGATACCTAGGTTCTATCTAAAACATCCTCCGCCACGTGGTATGCTTTTGAGGTTTATTTAAAAATAATAATAATTAAACAAAATTTTAAATTTAAATAATTTAAATTTAAAATAAACTAAAATAATTTAAATTCAACATAAAGATTTGTAAAACCAATTGTTTTACCATGGGTGCCATTCCTTTTTTTGATTACTAGTCTTGTTTACATAATTTTCAGAAAACAAAATCATTTAAATCTAATATAGTAAACTTCAAAACCTCTTGGGAAGGAGAAACATCTTACTCGATTTGTTTTGCATGGTGGCTGGAACCCAAATATGTAAGCCTTATGCTAACGCTATTAGAGGAAATTTTGAATACTTATGACCTTCTCATATGACCTTTGATTGGGGTACCACTTTTTTGGGGGCGGATATCATGGAGAGGTGCTTCCTGCAAGCCCATTGACCATTTCATTCAAACATTTCATCGCTATAGGGGCTGGTAAGGCTAGCTTGGGATGCAAATCTTTGGCGATTAATTTTGGTACTTTTGGGCATTGGATTGTGATTTCATCAGTTTCGTTGGAATTTTAATGGAGAAAATCATACAATTGGTCTATTTCAAGGATGAAAAATTCACTTTGACGAATGTCGAAAAATTGCATTCAAAGACACTATTTAATGAAAGTTTGGGTCTCGTTATTGATGTTGCTTCACCCAAATTCAATTTATTTAGTTTTTGTGTCATCTTTGTTGTATAATATCTTATTTCATCCATCGGAACTGAGGTAACTTGTCAGTGGCACATAAATATAAATCTATGAAAACAATCAACTGACATTTAGATCACTTAACACTATTTAGGAGCTAGGAGGATTGATTTTCTTCTAAGATGTGTTTCAAATCCAGCGTTGTTGATTAATTGGGTTGGTTGACATTGATTTCAACCCTTGAAGCAAGTACGGTATCAAATTATGACAACCCCAATGGTGTGGATAAGGAGCCCATGTTTTCTTGAGGAATAATGTAATGAAGATCCTTGAATTTGTAGGAGAGACTATTCTAGATGGATAGTACATTTCATGCCATTTCTGGTGATATGCGGTACATCAAGTAGTTCCTCACGGTTGAGGAGATATGCCTTAGTGAAGTTACAAAGCCCTCATGAGTTATCTAGAAGCTCCTAGAAGAAGTTTACTAGTCAAAGTGGTTGTAACTAGGAGTTAATCATGGGTAAATTTGCCGCAATAAGAAAATAATTAAAAATAAATCAGTTGCAACAAGAAGTTGTGAGTTTTCTATTTATGGTAAAGTGGTTGAAAGTGGGTAAAGTAGTTAAAAGTGGGTTAGACCTAAAAGAAGGAAATTGAGTAAAACAGTTAGAAGATAACCCCTAAAGGAAGCTACTTGGAGAGTATAAATAAGAGAGCAAGGGTCTCCCATTACCACCTATTGGGCACATTGAATATCTTTTTTGTGAAATTTTATGGGCATGTATCATTGACAAATATAAAGCAGTAAGTTTGAAGTAATAATGAGAGAAGTTGCAAGAGTAGAAGGGTTGATACTGTGTGTATCGAACTAGGGTTTTACTGAAGACATCTACAGGTTGCAGTACTAGAAGGATGAGGACATCCATGGGCCACAGTGGGACAAAGCGTGGACATCCGCGAGTTTAATGAAGACAGAGCATGGATTTGTTGCCAAAGCTGAAGAAAAGGAAGATCAAATCTATCATCAGTGACAAGTTGGAAAGCTTAGAAGAGACTACAGGAAGGACTAACTGTGAGAAGGTACAACTGAGGTATCTAGAGTAACAAAATCTATGTTATATGCTTATCTTAAGTAGATATTTGGTGAATGCTTGGGGTATGAACATGAGAGATTGAACTTTTTCTCTTGAGGGACTATTAGTTGTATGGTATATTATGTATAAGACATATCTACAAATATACATTGTTGTTGTACTGGTTGTTTGTTGTCGAGACACTTCATTGGGCATCTTATTAAAACATATCTTGTGTTATTTGGAGTATGGTTAAGGGTCTATGGTTGAGAGATATTGTTATCGGTACAATTTGTGATTGCATAATAGTGAGAGTTTGGCGTATGGTTAATGTAACGGTTTCTTATATTACACAATATCAGTGAGTCACATGTATGAACCTAGTACATGGTTGTGTTAGTTCTACTTGGATATTGGATGAGTATTATTTTCTATCAGATCATCCAGTTTGTGAGCATATAAAAAGAGATCAAACAGTGATCGAGACTGAGACAATGAAACAGATAGAGTGACAGAGACAACATTAGTGATACTAGCAGAGCATTGTGTTAGTCTGCAAGTTGCAACAAATAGATGCACGAACATCCGCAAGTTGCAGTATAGAAAGGCATAGACATATGTGTGTTGCAAAATAGATTGGTCATGGATCTACAGGAATTTTTTTGAATAATATTGGTACAGGTTGTGACAAGATTTCAGTGATAGGATTGAAAATAACAGGTTTTGATAGTGACAACTATAGTTTATTTTATTCTATGACAGTGACAAGTCATCTACATTTGGCACTTATATTTTAGGGTGGTTGGACAAGGAAATGATAGGTGGTTGTAGCCACCTTCCGGTTGTAGTCGGAGAACATAGGGGATTGTAGCCTCCTTCTGGTTGGAGCCATAAAATTGGGGAGTTAGAGATTCCCTTAGGTTGTAGCCTAAGAATCTAGGGGGTTGGAGCCTCCTTCCAGTTGGAGCTAGAAAACAAAGGAATTTGGTGCTTCCAATGAATGTACTTCTTAAAGACATATAAGAAAAAACATTATATGGCTTTCTCCCGCATTAGGTTTCCACGTAAAAAAATTGGTGTACTATGTATGTGTATGATTTCTCATTGTTCATGGTTTATTTATCTTGATATTATTGAATGATATTGGTAAATTCATCATAAGGTTAACAACACTTATATACACTATGGTTAAAAATGATTGAAAATAACTATTACCAATTCACCCCCCCTCTCATTAATCCAACAATTGGTATCAAAGCCAGTCCTTCAAGAAGCAGTCTAATCACTAGAAGGAGATCATGGATCACACTAGAGTTGGGGTACCACAGTTTAATGGTGAGAACTATGCACTATGGAGCAAGAAAATACAAACATATATACAGGCACACATATTTGATGTTTGGAAATCAGTGGTAGATGGATACAAAGCACCAACTACTCCCCCGATAGACAATGATGGAAAGAAACTTGTAGAAAATAATTCAAAATCCAATAACGCTATTCAGAATGGTGTAGATGAATCAATATTTCGAAAAATCATTCACCTTGAATCTGCCAAAGAGATGTGGGACAAACTGAAGAACATCTGTAAAGGAGATGAGAAAGTTAAGGAAGCCAAACTTCAAATTTTTAGAGAAAAGTTTGAACAGTTGAAGATGAATGAAGATGAAAACATAGCATCCTACTTTTTATGAATCGATGAAGTAGTAAATGACATCAAAGGCCTGGGAGACAAGATAAAGGAACCAGTCATTGTCAAAAAGGCATTAAGATATCTACCAATGAGATTTGACTCAAATATCGTATCCCTAGAAGAAAGAGTGGATCTAGCCACAATGACCATGGATCATATTTGGTCGGTGGTTGAAGGAGGGAAAGGCTCTGCTTGCTCAGGTCCATAAAAAATTCAAATTAAGTTGTATTCTTTGCAAATGTTTTACTCTGCAAAACAAACAAAGGAAAAGGAGTTGAAAATAGATTAGAAATTTCTAAAATTTTAAAAAACTAACATATTTTAGTATTTGTAGGTGTTGATAGTTTGGTTGTCATTGATGTCAAACCTTGAAGAAGCCCTGATGGTGTGGTTTTGGTACCCGAAGTTGGTTGTGGAATATGGACATGAAGGATGGAGTAAATGCAAGAAAGACCCTCATAGATGGATAATACTTGTCGTGCCATTTTCGATGATACGTGGAATGCCATGTAGTTCCTCACAGTTAGGGAGATATGACTTTGTGAAGTTGTAAGCCCCAAAGTTGTCAAGAATCCCCTAAGTGGTTACAAGTCTTTAATGAAAGGGTAAAGTGGTTGTAACAAGAAAACCCTAGAAGCCCTAAATTAAGGAGAGGAGTTATCTAGCACAAGTATAAATATACCTCAAGGAGTCATTCACAAGTGCACTCACACACTTATTCATTGTTTATCTTTCTTGTGATCTAGTGATATTTTTGTTAAGGTTGTAGCGTCAATTTTATGAGGCAACAAAGGAAGGTCGAAGGTGAAAGTTTCAGAGTTGCAACAAACCCTAGTTTTTGAGGTATAAGTGGGTTACAAGTCATAAAGGGCATGTATGTACGCAGGATACATTGGAGAAAAACACATATATATGTGGGAAATAGAAGAGAAAGTCGCATATCTGTAAAAAGGCTCATGAATGATTGAGTAAATGTTGTTACCAGATCCCTGAAGTCTGAAGGAAGTTTACAGGTCAACATATCAGAGTTTCAGGTCAGCTACAGAGGTATTGGTATGGTTGTATACTTATTTTGATGGTTACTTCTTGTCATGATATGGTGTATGCTTGAGGCATACTTTGTATGGTTGGTTTGGTATTCATATATGGTATATCTTGGTTGCTTGGTTGAATGAGGAGCACTCTTATATCTGGTTCAACATATGACATTGTTCTTATAGTTCATATATTTGATTTGATTGTACATGGTTGAGGCATATTCATGTTGTATGGTGGAATATGCATGAGGAACATGCATTAGTTCTTTGAGATGCTTCATTGATTATATGATACAAATATGCATATGGTTGATGGTATGGTATATGGTACATGTTACACATGGTTGATGCTCTAGTTCATGATTCACTATTCCTTATTGATGTATCTTTGATTCATGATTGATGCATGAGATAGTATGTATGTTGTTATACAGTTGATGCATGGTATGACATAGGTGTTTGTTGATTGATGAGAATATACAGGTTGATGAGACAGTGACTGATCTAAAAATGAAGAAGACTTGAAATCTTGAAAATATTTGCAGGTAAATTTTATGTGTTAAAAGAAAATGGATCAACTTTGCAACACATCATTAATAGGATTTATTCATTTAAGACACAAATAAACAACATCATAATCAATGAACATAAGCACATAAACATAGCAAATGATAAAGGAGTTCACCCCTCTCTTGGGCTACATCTCCTGGTCCAGCTTCCAATGGATCATTATTATTAATTGCTCAAAGTACTAAAAAATGTGCTTTACAATGCTCAAATTGACCAACAGACTGCTCCAATGGCTTCAGAGTGTCCAAAAACCCCTAGCTGGGATTTTTCGGCACCTCGTTTGGCCAAAAAATGAAGAACTTAGGCTTCCTAGAAGTCCCCCCTTCAAGCTTGTTGTCTCTGCATCTACAAATTGCACCCGTGTTCATGCAACCTAGCACACACGCAATTTAAAGCATGAAAACCCGGAACCGAATGCAACCGCTCTAATGGTGTGAAATGTAGCATGGTTATGGGCACGCCAACCCCTAATCACCTAGCTCTCGGGCAAATGGGTTCATGATATGACCATGCTCTATAAGAAAAAGGGATAACCTTAAAGAGCCAATAGTTAAGCGCCAAGTGTCGGGCGCATTGAAACCCTGCTAACCGTTACACGTGCTCCAGCTATTACATTGGTCATATGGCATATACAGTATGCGACCACAGGCTCCGTTATATATATATATGCGCACATTCACATATGCAATGGTCACATGGTTCTTGTAATATAACCGCAGGCTGGGGCTAAGCCCCAGCCCGACCCCCCGCCACATAATCATTTAAAAAAATTCAAATATATAAATTTCCATGTACATTGTAAGAACTAACATGTGGTATGGTGGTCGGGTGGAATTTGTTAAGGCTTGACCGGTGGGGGAGGTCCAGGGTTCGAATCCCATGGACTCCAATCATTTTTGAAACAATAACTAAAGCCAATAACGGGGTGCCACATGGCAGCCCATGACTGGGCCACGTGGAACCTTACCATTGACCAAAATGATGCCACGTGTCGCATTTCGATTCGACCACATATTCCAATCAGAATCTGCCACATCACCTCTGCCATGTCAGCGTACAGACTCTTCCACGTCAGCCTGTACGGACTGTACAGTCAGCGTCCTTTTTTTTTGCTTGTTTGACAATCCAAATAGATCGCGATATCTCTCGCTCCCGACGTCAGTTTGAGATGAAACGAGTTGTGTTGGGTTTGCAACGACGAGGCCTACACTCTCATATTGGATTTTTGGCAGACGAATCTTTTTCATATTGAATTGAATCTGAATACAAATTTGAACTTGGTAACTATGGTCTCAACTGTCCCCTTTTGAACTACACGTTTCCTTTCACTTGATATATGTTGGGCCTTATAGTCATGCTTGACCAACCAAACTACCCTTCCTTTATGTGGGTAGTTCTTTGCAAAGTGGTTTTTTCACAGAGAAGACATACAATGTTTCTACCCTTGGTTTTAGGTTTGTGCTTCATCACATTTGCTTCATTTTTCTTGCATTGAGTACACTCCTTCTCAAGATCACCCAATACATATCTTTGAGCCACTTCAGTTTCATTTACCAAATCTTGMAACATATGTGGATATTATGCCTTGCTTCTCAAGGTTTTCAATCAACCCTTGGTTGGATTCATGTGGGACTTTTCAAACTCATCGCCCCAAGCCATCTTTTTCAGACAATACTTTGTGAAGTGGTTCCCTGAAAATATGTCACAACTAATGGAATCGTCATCTTAAAATAGAATTATTTGTTCCATGATGGTGGTGTTGGTGGCTAGCACCTCCTTCTTCTTGGATACGTCCAATCTTGGTACTCGTCAGGCTTCAATGTCCTCTAGCATATTTTTTAGTTGTTTATCCCACAAATCCCATCATACGGTGATCTCCATTATCCTCACCAAAATTCAATTGGTTACTTCCATGTATTATTGTCATCCATCATCAAGGTTGTGCCTCTTCATGTCTTCGTTACTCATCTCAAACATTTCACTAATGTTATTTGTGATGAGGCTCTTAAACCATCCATCACTGTGGTGATGATAGTAAAGAGCATCGAACTTTTCACCAAATTGTATTTTTAAAAATATTTGATACCATCTTTCATGCTCCCATAGCCAACACCTAAGGTGGAAATGACTTTGAGATCCCAAATCCCCTAGTATCTTGGGAAATGTGCAACACTACAATTGTTTCAAATCAGTGGTGAGACTAAACCGAGTGTACTGATCTAGGACTACTCTTTCTCTTTGAATCTTTATCAATTATAACAATGATGACATTCAACAACATGCACATGTATACATAGTCCAACATATATGTGTAAGTGGATGGCTATAACCAAACTAACACCCAATGTATCCTTACAATGATATGAAAATTACAATGAGCATGTAGATCATACAACAAATCTAAATGGTTCACCAAGAGCGCATGGCTCAACAAGTATATACAATGATACTTCACCACATGATCAGGGGATCAAATTTTGCTCAATTTTCAAAGTGCTCGGAATGCGAAGAAAACAGTGCCATTGCATTTGTCTCGTCTTCCTGATTCCGGTGGTATATTTACTTTCGTAAACGGAGTCCGTATGGAGGAGATATTGCGATCTGTCCGCAAAGCCAAACAGGCAAAATTTTGGGATGCTGACTATACCTATCCGTACAGTCCGTACGGTGACGTGGCAGGGTCGTACAGACCGTATGGTGATGATGTGGCGCATATTGGTTGGATGGTTTTTGGCGAATTGGGTTAGGACACGTGTCCGATTGGCAAGTAATATGAAGACACGTGGCCCAATCCAATGGCGCCACRTGTCCCTTCATTTTTGTTTAAATTGGTTATGTAAAATTATATGGGGAGTCCGTGGGGTTYGACCCCCGGACCTCCCCCAACACCAATGCCTTCGTAACACTCCACTAGCCAACTTTCCCGCCGATGTTCCTTGTATATGATGTGGATGGGTTTATATTTAAAGTCGTGAATTGTATTATTTGGAAAGGGGGCGGGTCGGGGCTTAGCCTTGACCCATAGTTTAAAACATGCATATAAAACATATGTTGTAACCATTGTATATTATATGGCACGTGATTTATAATTGCATACATTTATGCTATGGTTTGAACATTATAATAACCATGCGTGCGGGGTAACATAACCAATGGTTAATGCATATAACCCGTGGGTTGACCGGTGGCGCGAGAGTTATACAATGACCTAACCAATTCGTTTAGCCCTTGGTTCCATGCGCCATGTGCCCGGACGCCGAGGCGGTTAGGGGCTGGCGCACCCTTAACCGTCCTACAGTTTGTACCGGTGCGCGGTTGCATACGAGACTGAGTTTTTACGCTTAAATGAGCGTGTGAGCCAGGTTTTCTCAAGGGGGAGTAAAATTTGTAGAACCAGAGACAGCAAGTTGGAGAAGGAAGCTTCAAGGAGGCATATCTTTCTCATTTTTCGACCGTTTCAGGTGCCGAAAGAGCCCAGACAGGGGTTTTGGGACGCTAGGAAGCCATTGGAGCAGTCGGTTTGCTATTTTGAGCATTGTAAGGCATGTTTTTGAGCACTTTGAGCAATTTAATAATAATGATCCATTGGGAGTTGGACCAGGAGATGTAGCCCGGAGAGGGGTGAACTCCTTTATCAAGTTGTTGTGTTTATGTGCTGATGTTCATTGTTTTATTCTACTGTCTATGTGTATTTCGCATAAGTAATCCTTAATTTATGTGTTGCAAATTGATCATGTTTCTTTAAACACATAACATTTCACTTGCAATAATTATTCAAGTTTTTTCAAGTCTTCTTCATTTTTAGATCACCACATAGACTTGTTGACATTACAACATTGGTACTACAGTTGGGTCTTATCCATTTTCATATACTTCATCACACTTCTTCCCACGCTTCTCCCAAGACTTGGGAAATCACGTAAATGGGTATACTCACTTCCTTCACCAAAATCTCCATTCACCTTCATTTTTTCCAAACACTACTCTTCCTGAGTCGCTCCTCCAAACAAATCTACAATTGTTCATGCCCTTGCTGAGTTGTTGTGCCCTTCACACACTTCAAACCATCTTGTGTCAGACTCTACCATAAGCACTCAATCAATGAACTATCCATTGAACTCCACCAACCAACCATGGACCCTCCTTCGCATGGACTAATGCACTCTGTCTACCAACCATCTACAATGGTTCCACATATACTTGTGGTTTGTTTATCTCTAGAAATTCGTGAACCCAAAATTTTCTTAACTCGGTGACGAAGTCTAGGTGAGCACATGATCGAGCTCGGCGTAGAGGCCTTACAGTCACCCCACCAACATCGTTAAAAGTGCTCACGGATTTATTGTTGATGAAAAATGTGAACAGACAAGAGATCACATAGTCTGTCAAATGTGAAGGAGATAACACTGCAAATCAATCAAATATCAAAGAGGTAGACCCGATAATGGTCTTTCTCTTAGAGGATTATATCACTCGGATTTTGGGTTGATGTTATGTCTACTTTCCACTAGATCAAATGGAGGGGTTTTTATAGAGAATTATTTTTTGTGGTATAAACAAGTACAAGCATGTGAAGGAATAGTCTTTGTTGAAGATCAACAAGAGAGGTTTCTTACTTTACAACTGTGTGGTCTTTGATGAGTCTAGTTGTAATTCTTATGTCATTTTTCAATTATATAATGGGGCTTATCAATTCCTTGTCATTCTATCCTCTCACACTATATTTTCCCATGGAAATGTATATTGCTCAAACCAATGTTAAAAAGTGGATTCGCAAAATGGAGCTTCATATAGTTCCTTAGCTTTTTTTGTTTCCTTGTAACTCTAGTTGCTACCATCAAATTAGTAGAAGGGATAACTATAACCCTCAAGCATGCCACTATTTTCAACATGAAATATTAGTAACTTCCATCAATTGGAATCTCTACTCATTTTGACTCAACATTACCCATTTCCTCGTTAGACATTGACCACATCTTAAACAATCAAAGGTTCTGTTAGCACCATGATTTTTCATAGCTAAGGTTATAGGTTTGTAAACAATTTATAAATTCATGCATGTTAGCACCCATATTTTTTTTATGACTGGCAACATCTAACATCTCCAAGGGTCAGTTTCAAAAGGAACCTTATCATTTATTTGTTCAATTTCCATTTGCAATTGCGTGCTACAAAATTTGCTACACACTGCGCAGCACACTTCA
This sequence comes from Picea engelmannii, assembly GCA_009831015.1. Classification (NCBI taxonomy): domain Eukaryota; kingdom Viridiplantae; phylum Streptophyta; class Pinopsida; order Pinales; family Pinaceae; genus Picea; species Picea engelmannii. The sequence continues at coordinate 179,018 of ML792274.1, read as the reverse complement.
CTGTGCAAATGATTCTTTCACGCAGTAGACTTCTTCACGCAGTTTATTTCATTGCGCAGTGGGTTGTCACGCATAGGATGTTGTCGCGTAGTGGATTTTGTCGCGCAATGGATGTTGTCGCGTAGTGGATTCGGTCGCGTAGTGGATGTTGTCGCGCAGTAGATTCGGTCGCACATACGATGTTTTCATGCAATGGATCCTGTCATGCATAGGATGTTTTCGCGCAGAGGATGTCATCATGCAATGGATTTTCCTGTGCACAAGCTACAGGTCGCGCTGCGCAAATGAATGGTTTAGTGGTAAACTTCAAGATCACTTTCTGACCAACTGGAGAGGAATTTTGAAAATCCCCGAGAGGTTTTTGTTGAAGAAAAACCAAATAATAAAAACCTCTCTCATATTTTAAAAAAGTTTCATATTTTGGGAGATTAGAAGGGATATTTGAGCCCTATTTCAGTTTTCATGATTTCCTGTCTGAGACATGTTTTTGCAACACGTATTCTGGCCAGGTGGAGATGAATTTCAAGACATCGAGAGAGGTTTTTTTATTTATAATGAGCTTAAATACAAAAACCTCTCTCTATTTGAGAAAATAGTTTTTATTAGTGATATATGACTTCATATTTAACGCCTATTTTTCCATTTTTCTACGCAATATGTTGCACTTTTTGTTGTAGGTTATTGTTGCGTAGAAGACTTGATGTGCAAGGGTGACAGAGTGTCCAGCAGTTCACATTATGGCTCATCAAAACCATATGGTTGAATTTTGATCATGATCAATGATTGTAAATAATATTTCGGTTACAATTATGATTTGGCAAAGTCAGGTTTTCTATTTTTAGTGAATCTGTTGAAGTTATTGTTCTCTTTCAAAGAAAACAGATCCATGATTCTAGGAGGGAGTAGTTCAACCCTAGCAGCCAAGGGTGACATTAGTTTTCTGTATATGGGAATGATTTTCATGTAATCAGGGTTGGTTGGAAAATTTGGTATAGACAATAGATATTGTATGTAATTTGAGTTCGACCGGAACTTAATGCAAAAGTCCTATAACTTTGATGAAAAGATTCTAATTGTAGCAGTGGGATGTATTGTTTTCCCTTTCTTTCATATGTGCTTTCCTCTTCTCTTATATTCACATCTGTAAATTTCTGTCTAAATCGGAATGTGATTTCGAATCTAGAATTCACTACGCAGTGCTCTAGATTCGTGTCATTTAGACAAACTGTGTTTCTTCTAAGTTAACTATGAATTCATCCTCAGCGGTGCTTTGAGTTGATTCATGTGTTTTTCTATCGCCACACACAACGATTTTTAACTGAAAGTTTGTTGCTTATTTAGCCTTTATCCTCTCGATTTCATTCACTGAGTCATTTGTTTCTATCAATTTCTTAAATTGACTCCATTTCCCAAGGGTACTTTCTCTCTTGTTTGTTCTACCATCCCTTTTAAAACAAAAATAAACTTGTCCTATTGTAGAATCTGACCTTTGTGCATTTATTGATGAAATATTTGATTTATTACCAGTCATTAGACATATGAGAGAGCCCTCTTTGGTTGTATAGGTCATAATACAATCTAAAGTTGGTTGAAACAGTTACCTTGTGCTTTCTTTGATGCAGCCCAAAGAAATTGTTGAGTGTTAACTTTTTGGTGTCATTGTCAGGGACGAAATTGAAAATTTTCCCTGGGAAAGAACGACATGGTTGAGTTCTGAGGTCTGAGAGCAACAGACACTTAGGCACATATTGATTGTATTTCTTCTCTGGAAACTCCACACATCATAAAATCAGTTGAAGATGATTCCACTAGCAGAAGAATCCAGAGCCAATTTTTTCATGGTGACTCCAATCAAGCTTCAAAGGTGATTCAAAGACTCCACTGTAGAATGAGACTTGTTGGCAGAGATATGAAAGAGCGGTATGGAAAAATAAGGTACTCGAGCTTAAGTTTGGTTTAAGAAGTACTTTTTTGTTTTATCAATATCTATTTGTCCTTTTCTGAGTTTTTCAAAAGAATATTTCTTCACTTATTTCATTCAAATGAAGCCCATAGATCTTCCCTTATATATCCTCCATGGAAAACTATAGGTATACCTCCTTCTTCTTGTATAACTGATATTCACCAAGCTCCTTCCTCTGAGCCATATGATGTTCATGATCATTCTTGTGAGCTTAATGAAACCAAATCTGAGCTTGTACCTTATGTTCTTAATCCTACACCCTCCAAGATTCAAGAAAGATACAGTCCTCTTAAATTTCCTTCCATCCTTCATGACTTTCCTCTGAAACATTATAAGTACCTTCCTCAGTTCGATGGAGAGCTTGATGGAAAGTCAGCTGAAAAACATATTCAGGTATTTGAGCATTTTATAGAACTTTTTGAGATCGAACATGATGATGTGTCTATGAGGGCCTTTTCTCAGTCCTTACAAGGAGATGCCAAAGCATGGTTCACACATTTGCAGCCTCAGTCGATTAGCTCGTGGGATGAACTGAGGGAAGCTTTCCGTAGATTTTGGGGTGAGAGAAAGTCATGGGATCTGCTCCTTTAATATTTTTATGCCACGAGAAGAATGAAATATGAAACCATCTCAAATTTCAATAGGAGGTTTGCTAGTCTTTATTATAAACTGCCTAAATAGGTCCAACCTCCTGAAGTTGTTTCCATGCTCCATTATGTAACAACCTTTCAATCAGACTTATATTTTCTTTTTATGGAGAGGAAGTCTATGTCTTTGCATCAGATGTTCAACAATGCTCAGGAAGTTGAAGACATTATTCAAGCATGTAAACAGATTCGAAATGAGGAGTTGGATGCTAAAGAACATGACAATGAATATGAACAAAGAACAGTTGATTTGAATCTTGAGAAGAGGGTTAATAATATCATATGTCCTCTTGAAGATTTAAATGTTGATAATTTTGCAAAGGATTATATTCCACTTATTGAAAAAGAAGGTGCTAATTTAGCTTTTGATCCATCCCATGATAAGCACGGGGTTGATTGTTTTATATATTCATTTGTATATAGTCAAGAAAATGAATTTGCAAATCATCTTGTTGAAGAGAAGGTTGATGCCCCAATATTTTTCTTATTAGATGACATTGCATATGTTATTGATTTTCCTATATATGATGAATATGATGATGGTTATGATGTTGACTTCCTAGAACAACCAATTGCACGTTCTCTATCAGAAAATGTTCCTTTTCAGTAGTGTAATGAGAGAAATCAGCCTACATATCACAACTACAAAGAAGAATATGAAGAAAGTAACGAATCAGCTGAAGGAAATTATTTACCTTTATGCTTTACTTCATTCAAATTGTTGAAAGAAAACTTAAAGATCATCACTGAGGTAGAGGAATGTGTGTTGATGAAAAATCACATTGATTCATGGGAAACAATTGACAATAAATTGAAGCAATCTTCTCATGTGTTTAATGACCTTGTTTCTTATTATATGGAAGGTTTTATCAGTTCAAAATTGCATCCATTGGTCGAAGATGAATCTAAAAATGAGTGTGTTCAAAAATCCAAAGAAATTGAAAAATGTGCATATGACAGCAGTGAAGAAAATGAAGAAGGTTTTGAATCAAGTGGAAAAACCTTGCCATTGTGTTTTTCTTCTTTCAAATTGCTGAAGAAAAATGTTTATAATGTTTCGAATTAGAAATCCCCCAGGCATGATGTTGAATATGAAGAAATCAATGGACTTGCAAATGAAAACTATCTTCCATTATGTTTTTCTCCCTTTGAATTGTTGAAAGTAAATTATGAGATAAAAAGAGGAAGCAGAGAAGTCTGATTGCATTCACAGTGACATTGTTTTACATGAGAAAATTGTTGTCAGTGAGGAAGACCAACAACCTTCTCATGCATTTAATGACTATGTTGTTGATTACATGGAAGGTTATTTCAGTTTAGATTTGCAGCCTGTGCTCAGCTACCATCTTGGAAAAAAATACGATGGTCAATCAACGTCGATGTTAGATATGGATTGTTTTCCACCAAGGGTTTCATTTCAGCCAACACTATCTTCTGATTCAGAAGTTTGTCATTTCCAACAGTCTCAACAGATTTTTCAGCCTCTTCGTGGCAATCAACAGGTTAAATCACATAAAAATGAGAATGTAGTGAAAGGGGTGAAACATGGTTGTTTTTTTGTGCATGTTTTAGAGGATCCATTTGCACTTTTGGTGGAGGCGACAAACAGTCCCAATGTTTTTAATTTTTTGAGATTCGAATTTATAGATAAATTTTTGAATGACTTATCAGTAAACAGGCGTTGGATCAAGCATGTGCAAAGAAATCAAAAAGTGGATAAAGTTATTGCATGGTTGCATTGGCATTTTGATTTCACTTGATTGACATCTTTTTCAGCAGTTAGGGTAGGTAGGAATGTGAATAAGCTCGGTACTACGAGCATTTCTTTTAGCAATCTACAGTTTTCATTTTCAACTTAGTTTCATATTTCAGTTTGGAGCATATACAGTTTTGGGTTTTCAACAGATGCAAGTTACAAGTTATAGTTGGAAATTTGAGTTTGGGAGAAGCCCAATGGATAGGCACCTGGTCTATTGTTCTTTGCAACCTCACAGGGAGGATAGCATCCCCGTTGGAGCCAGTTGTTAGCACCATGATTTTTCATAGCTAAGGTTATAGGTTTGTCAACAATTTGCAAAGTCATGCATGTTGTCACCCATATTGTTTTTATGGCTGGCAGCATCTAACATCTCCAAGGGTCAGTTTCAAAAAGAAGCTTATCATTTATTTGTTCCATTTCCATTTGCAATTGTGTGTTGCAAAATTTGCTATGCGCTGCACAGAGCACTTCACCGTGCAAAGGATTTTGTCGCACAGTGGATTTCGTCGCGCAGTGGATGCTATCGCGCAGTAGATTCTATCGCGCATAGGATGTTGTCATGCAGTGGATTGTGTCACGCATAGGATGTTGTCGCGCAGTGGATTCTATCGCGCATAGGATGTTGTCGCGCAGTGGATTGTGTCACGCATAGGATGTTGTCGCGCAGTGGATTCTATCATGCATAGGATGTTGTCGTGTAGTGGATTGTGTCATCCATAGGATGTTGTCGCGCAGAGGATGTCATCGCGAAGTGGATTTTCTTTTTCACAGGCTATAGGTTGTGCTACACAAATGACTGGTTTAGTGGTAAAATTCAGGATCACTTTATGACCAACTGGAGAGGAATTTTGAAAATCCCTGAGAGGTTTTTGTTGAGGAAAAAATAATAATAAAAACTTCTCTCATATTTTAAAGAAGTTTCATATTTTTGGATATTCGAAGGAATATTTGAGCCCTATTTTTGAGTTTTCATGATTTTCTGTCCGAGACATGTTTTTACGACATGTATTCCGTTCAGGTGGAGAAGAATTTCAAGAAACCAATAGAATTTTTCTTTATAATGAGCTTAACTACAAAAACCTCTCTCAGTTTCGGAAAATGGTTTTTATTAGTGAGATATGACTTCATCTTTAATGCCTATTTTTCCATTTTGCTGCGCAATTCGTTGCATTTTTCGTTGTAGGTTATTGTTGCATAGCAGACTTGTTGTGCAAGGGTGACAGAGTGTCCAGCAGTGCACATGATGGCTCATCACAACCATATGGTTGAATTTTGATCATGATCAATGATTGTAAAGAATATTTTGGTTACGATTATGATTTGGCAAAGTCGGGTTTTCTATTTTTAGTGAATATGTTGAAGTTATTGTTCTCTTTCAAAGAAAATGGATCCATGATTCTAGGAGGGACTTGTTCGAACCTAATGGCCAAGGGTGACATTAGTTTTCTATATATGGGGATCATTTTCATGTAATCAGGGTTGGTTGGAAAAATTAGAATAGACAATAGCTATTGTATGTAATTTGAGTTCGACCAAAACTTAATGCAAAAGTCTTGTAACTTTGATGAAAAGATTCTAATTGTAGCAATTGGATGTATTGTTTTCCCTTTCTTGCGTATGTGCTTCCTGTTACCTTTACTCATATATTTTATGTCTAATTCAGAACGAATTTTCGAACCTGTGGATTCATTGCGCATTGCCCCTTGTTCATGCCACTTAGACAAAACATTTTTCCTCTAAAAGTTAACTCTGAATTCACCCGCAACAACGCTCCGAGTTACTTCCTGTAATTTCTCTCTGCCACACATTACTATTTTTCACTGAAGATTGTTTCTCTCTTAGCAACTCAAGGAAAAATGGCTAAAATAGAAGGTTTTCTAGAATAAAACCACATTGTTAAGGATGAAACACACTTATGTTGAAGTGAAACATTACATCTAAATCATGCTTGTATGGAAACACTCTATTGTAAATCAATTAAAAATTTACTTATATCAACATGGAAAACACATTTGAATCCTCACTTGCATTAAAATGGGAGACACACTTGTTGGAAATGAAATCAATCCTCACTTGCATTGAAATGGGAGACACATTTGTTGGAAATGAAATCAACCCTCACTTGCATTGAAATGGGAGACACACTTACTGGAAATGAAATCAATCCTCACTTGCACTAAAATGGGAAGCACACTTGATGGAAATGAAATGTAGAAATCTTGTTGGTAATTAATCACACATCTTAAGGTAAATCACTTGGTGAAATGAAATAAGAAAACCATATTGTGAGAGATAAATTAAAACAATTTGCACCTATGAATAGCTAGAAATAATGCCTACAGTTTCATTGGGTTTCATTAACATCAACAAAAATGAAGATCATTAGTTCCATTGTAACCTATAATAGTAATGCTAGAAATAAAATCAATACCAAATTACATTCGAGTAACAACAAATCACATCTGCACCAAAGCACTCAGAATCAATTATGGATGACAATAATCAACAAGGATAATACCTACAAGAAAACAAAGTAAATAATCCTACTAATAAAATGGAAGCAACCCTACTAAAGAGGAGGGCACTTCCTCCTTAGCAAGTGCTGAAAAAGTTACATGAACTAGAACTTAATCACGCATAAAATTAAACCACGAACTTTCTAGATCTTTATTACTAAAAAATCAGGAGGTGCAGATACAAATGTTTTTCTTCATCAACAAAACTATTTTTTCTAAAAAAACAGACTAACTCGAGAGTGAATATGCTCTGCTCTTTAAAATCTCCTTCATCTAACTAATCTTCAAAAATTGACAATCACAAACAGCCTTGAGAATGTTTCGATTCTCAAGTTGTTCAATGTTGTCTTAATTAAGAAGATACAAAATATTTCTTGTAACCAATCACAACTAACATGAGTACTTAATTACATATTTCTTCCATTGAATTGTCCTATTATTCAGGTTGACAAAATAGATTTGTGACATGCAATAATCATGAATCAAGAATAGACACGTCATCAAAAGGGACCAACCATTGCCAGGAGGGATCATATGTCAACAACCTGGTCAGCATCAACACAGGTGATCTCCAAATAACATCATTGGTTCGTTGAGGATATTGGAACTGTTATGAGTAAGAAAATTTCAACACTTCAGAGTAACAACACCTTGAGTAATAACACTATGGAGTAACAACATCTTGGAGTAACAACACATCGGAGTAACAACACTGCAGAGTAACAAAACCTATATCATTCGATTGTCCTGGAGGGATTCTCAATACTCTGTTAGTAGTTACCCAAAAAAAACCATTATCCTTCCCAAGATGTAAGTAAAATTTAATGAATTGAGGCATTAGGTGAACTTAGCATACCAAGATAAAAAAAAGCTAAGATTATGGAATATAATGACTATGAAAAGAACATGGTCAGTAAAGGAAAGGTTGATCCCCGCATCATAGGTAGTCAGATTCCTACTATATTTATGTCTGTGGATTTTCGGTAGGGTGAGTTGTAGGCATGGACATGTAGTCAAATGATTGGGAGATATTTCTAAATTAGGAAAATTGAGAGTATGGCAGTTTAAGCTATAATTAGTAATAATGGTGCACGATGGAAATGTTATATCGTTATGGTAGGCTGGCGTGATGTGATTGGTGGAATGGGAAGGGAAAATAATACGACATATGATTGAATGATGTGTCCCCCCTAACTAAAGGTTGGAGAAATCCTTGGATGAGGTGGAAAGGTTGATGACACAAGTCCAAATCTCACCTCAAAACTTTAAAATTATGTGAGAAAATGGGAAAGACATACCTGTCTGGTACTTACCATAAAGCGCATCAAACATGTCAAAAGTTGAGTACAAGAAGTGGTCAAGGCATGCATAGTTATGATGGCCATAATATATGGTGTTATCAAAGTCCATGTCAGCAACCTTTTTTAGAAGCAGAGTTTCAACAGAATTACATTGGAGTTTCAACACACGATCAGTAATTTGATGTTGAAAGAGAATCATGGAAAAATGTTGCACCCTGTATCAAGTATGAGTAACAACAAGAAAGAGGAAATGTGAGTATTATAAAATGAGTCACATCAAGGGGGTGTGCTAAGCCCTAAATCGTGGCACATTACCCCTTAATTGGGGCATATTACATTAGTATTATTATTTTATTTATGTTAGCTTAGGTCCATTAGTTGTAATTGTACCTCCTAGTCTCCTATATATACCAAGGAGACCTTTTCATTTGGAATCAACTTGTATTTGTAAATTCATGTGATGTATAAGGAGGTTTCCCCCTCTAAGAGGATTATTATATGATTTTTTCTATTTTTCAAGGCATGGAGTACTTATTCTGAGGTTTTTGTGCTATTTTGATATTTGGTTCTTAACATTTGGTATCAAAGCTAGACAATCCTTGGGACTGGCTTCTTCAAAACAAGTCTTATTGTAATTTTCACTACAAAAAAAATTCTGGAACATTTTGAGATTTGAAAATTATATGGTGTAAAGGAGAGACACACACATATATATATAACTTGGTTCCAAATTTCAGATCTTGGTTCATTATATTTTTGGAGATACATTATGTTAAAGTTAGGGTTTTTTACTAGTCCTGAAACTAGTCTGAAACATGTCTTCTTGGAATTTTTGCTCCCAATTTGTTTATTCTTGGTTTCAGGTTTTGAAATTTTTATAGTATTAATAAGGAATAGTGAAGTATCATGTGTACAAATTTTAGCCATTTCAAGAAATTAGGGTTTTTGGATGGTCCATATTTCAGTCTAAAACAGGTGTTCTTGGGAAAATTGTTATATATGAAGCTCAAAACCTTCAAATTGAGTGAGACTTGTTCCATTGGCTAGGGTACGGACTGAATTTCTATGGATGAAAATTTCATGTTCTGAAGTGAATATAGTGACACGTGACAGGCCGTACTAGTTCTCTCTCCTGAAAGGGAAAAAATCATCACATCTTGGAAAAGTTATCATAAAATTCTCTTGGAGAATCCAATATTGATCTAACCCATGGGGTTGGAAAGAAGACACATCAAGACACCTCAGGACTAAATTTTTTACTCATAAGGACCGAAATTGTAGAGCTACAACATAATAAAGGTCGCTAGCAGAACAATCTCCAAGTTAGGGTTTTAAAAGGTGCATTTTTTTTTTGGAAATTTGCATATCTTTTGACTCGAAGACCCAATTAGGGTGATTAAAAAAGTGGAATAAAGTGGGATAAAATGAGTATCACATAAATTTGGGAGAATCTTAGGGATATTTAGGTATTTCAACATCTCTAAATGTAGTATTTTTCATTACTTGTCAGCACTACAACCTGGGGAAAATGTTGTTCTTCCACATACCTAGAGTATATCGGAAGGCCCCTTTCAAATGGTTGTTCATTAGAAAACACTACTATGGATTTGAGCTCCCATGTACCTGGTATATATAAGGATACCCCCTAGAATCCTGAGACCAACCGAGTAAACCGTTTGGTCATATTGTTGCTATAGTACACTGAGAACATCACTCGGGGATATCACTCTCTAGTACCTGGGTAATCAAATAGTACAACTAAGGGCATGGTCAAGCCTCCTTAGTTAGTGCCCTGAGATATTTGGTCGAGTACTATTGTTGGCCCTCGCACATATATTAGAGAGCTATATCACCTGACACTCCCTTGTCTATGAGGACCTTTTTCTAAGTCAATTAGAAATCCCTACTTTACAGTGATACTTGGCCAACATACCACCAAAAAAGGGAACTTTTACACCAAAAAAATCCTCAAAAATTCCTACATGGACTCTTGATGAAGGTGAATAAATGTGAAAGGACATGGATGATTTAAAAAAGAAGGCAGTAACAAAATATGAACTACAAATGATGATGGATTCAACTGAAGCTAAGATGGAAGCGATGATGGATACTAAGATTGATAGCTTAAAAGGGGAGATCATGGAAGGGATGAAAAATTTTCTAATAGAGAGGCCACCTAAAAGTGACAATGTATCCCATGAAATTCATGATGAGGACATAAGGAAGACGAATCAAGACTGGAGAAAGTCTAGCTTTGGGTTGAAGACCAACCACTTTCCTAAGATCGATATGAGGAATTTTGATGGAAAGGATCCAATCACATGGATACTCTAGATGGAGTAGTTATTTGATCTACATGATGTGCCACACACACAAAAGGTACGAATTATGTCCTCATATTTAGAACCTAATCAATTTGTGTAGTATCAATGGATTTTTTCTCGCAAATCACTTGTCACTTGGACAATTTTCATGGAAGAAATGATAGCACACTATGAGGATACAATGAGAAATACCTTCTTCATCCAATTGATAAATCTCAAGCAAAATGGTTCGATTGAGGAGAACATTGAGAACTTCCAAATATTGAATATAAAGGTAATGAATAATCCAGATGAATACTTGATTGAATTCTTCATAGGAACTTTAAAGGATAACATTCAACATGAGGTTTTCCTTTGGGAACCCAAATCATTGGAGAATGCGTTCAGGATGGCGAGAAATGTTGAAAGTAAAAATATGGCTACGGATACTAGAAGGACCACCCCTAACATCTATCGAGAGGATAATGTTCCTTATTCTAAACCACCTCAACCTACAAGGTTGACACCTCAACAATTGGAGGAAAGAAAAGAAAAATGTTTATGATTTAATTGTGAAAACAAGTATAGTAAGGGACATAAGTGTTGTGAGAAGAAATTATTCTACATATATTGTGAAGAGGAAGAAGAACAAGAACAAGAACCATATCAATATGAAGATGTAGAAGAGATTTCTTCTGAAGAAATGACTCCCACTATATCATGTCATGCATTGGATAGAATTAGCGCTCCTCAAATCCTCAAGATCGAAGGATATATCAAAAATAAAGAGGTAATAGTGCTAGTTGATTCTAGTAGTACTCATCGTTTCATTCACTGTAAATTAGACAAAGCTCTCAATTACTTTATGTATCTAGCGCCAGAGTTTCAAGTAATGATTGAAAATGGAGTAATTATCAATTGCTCAGGAAAATTCCATAAGGTCAATCTTACTATGGGGGAATATGTAGTGAATAATCCAATGATTTCTATACCTATGGGTGGTGTTGATGTCATACTAGGGGTCCAATGGTTACAATTATTGGGAACGTTAGCTTTTAATTTTCAGAAAATTTTCATGAAATTTTCATTGGAAGGAAATGCATTTGAGTTAAGGGGCATCACAGGGAAACCCAATAAGGTGGTAAGCTCTAATGGCATGAGTAAATTATTGAAAAAGGGGCATCATGGTGTAATTGTACAACTATGCTCACTATATGTTCAAACATCTAAGCCATCTATTCCCATAGATATCCAAGGGATCATTGATAAGAATTACAAAGTATTTGAAGATATTCCCAAAGGTATTCCACCCACTTGCAATCATGATCATGCTATTCACTTAATTTCTAGGAGTGTTCCTCCTAACATCAGGCCTTACAGATACCCTTATTCTTTTTTCCAAGAAGAGTGAACTTGAGCATATGGTTGAATAAATGTTAGAGGCTTGCATTATTATACCTAGCCAAATTTCTTACTTTGCACCGGTGGTAATGGTACTCAAGAAAGAGGGTTCATGGCGTATGTGTCCATATTATAGAAATCTCAGCAAGATCACCATTAAAGATAAGTTTCCCATTCCCTTCAATGATGAATTGGCAAATGCACTCTCAAGAAAGGATGGATATGTTGAGGCATTTCTTTGTGTTATCCCTATAATCCAACCTGATTGGATAACAAAA
>ML792274.1:144111-163463 GCA_009831015.1 Picea engelmannii | reverse complement strand
CAAAATGAATGAACCCTTGGAGGTCCCAAAAAACATACATTATAACAAGAATTTTATTTTTCTTAGGAAATATATATATATATATATATATATATATATATATATATATATATATATATATAATTGACTTGCAGTAAAGGTGTTAACATCCCAAAACCAAAACCAACCGAACACATGTAATTCACTCAAATCCAACCAAACACATCCATCAAGGTGTGAAAATGAGAGGAATTGATTCAAGAATCCAATCTAGTCATTATGTATTAGAAAGTGGAAAAGTCACACAAAAATGGGGGAAATGAAGCCAAAATGTTCATTAAAATAGCTACAAATTGACGAGCAAAATGGGGTAATTTTGAGGCTCATCATACCCCCCAACTTAATATATTGCACATCTCTTGTGAAAAAAAGTCACTCCCCACCCTCCATCTGCTCTTTTCAAACCTCTTTGAAATCATATGGAGTCACAAGGATGAAAGTATTTAGTGTGTGGTATCTTTCCATGTTTGTGACCTACACCCATAAGTTCTTCTCATGGTATTTTTCAACTGGAGCATCATGTTGCCAATGTGGGATGGGAGACAAAAATAGAGGGAGCCTGAATTTTAATCGAATTCCAAACTCCAAACCAATTTTATGTGAAATTGTCTATGAAAGAGAGTTGATTTCAAGTTTGGGAAGGAATATGGATCTCTCCACTTGAGCTCATTAATGAGATCATCCATGGAATACTTTTGTTTGCTCCCTTTGCATCACCATTTGGATCCTTGGGTTAGAAACCATATGAAAATAGTTCTTAATCAACCTCTTGGGTATGATGCTCTGGTTTGATGAAGATAGGTACAATGAGCTCCTTTACCTTCTAGGTTGCTAGATCCCTACCTCTCTAAACCTCATTTTCCATGAAGGATAGAAAGAAATGAAGACATACATTTCCCACATAGGATTTAAGGTTCGACCAATTACATTTGAACAACATGTATCTATGTAGATGAAAATCACAAAATATGTTACTACGATTTGGAGGAGTTGAAAAATAGATACTACAAAAATCTGCATCGATACTTCTTTTTCAAACAAAAAATCATAAATGATCCTTTCTAGTTGGAATTTGTATCAATGATCCTATAGGTATAAAGAATAAAAATGAACAAGTTGGTGAAAATATATCATAGTAGATACTAACTCCCCCATGGCGGTGATTATTCCCTTCAATTCTTCCATCTATGGGCTATACTATTGTATCGGATCCTTGTATTCCTTATATTCTTCTTCCTTTTTGTCCAATGTAACATACACAACCTCCAACTGAGCAACATTACGTGCAGAAACTCATTAAAATTAATATATTTCAACTAAATATTTTATAGTAGCTTAACAACCACAAATCACACACATATTTGACCATTGGATCAATACTACAGTTCTAAATGCATCTAACATCATATATTAAAACATGAATGCATTTTTTTAGGAAAGAAACAACCACACAACATTCATATGAACCATTTACACAGTGGAATAACATAAGAATAGAACAAAAACACTTATATGTTAATGATTAACCAACTGGTTGCAAACAAATGATGAACCTCCTAGCCATAGGCACTACTGTTCATTTTCTCTCAACAACGGGCCACCCTCAAGTTAAGGCTATGATTACATAAGGATATCTGGCCCACTGGATGTCCACTCTCCACACATTGCAACCCCAAAACCCGGGTTCTACTCCCACATCAGTTCCAATCCTCTAGCCCTCTCTCTTCCCCACAACCTGCACTACCCAAAGAATATACCCCCTTCACTTCTCATAGCCCCTAAAGTTGTATCATTTTTTTATCAGGGCCACTAGTGAATTCGTTTGGCCAGGAATCACTCAACTGGGAAATCTAGGAACTCTCAGTTGTTTCATGTTTTCTCATAATAGCCTTCGCAAGGATTCAAGTCATTTTCTCCATAGAAAATCACACCACTGACTCATAGCTCGATTTGCAAGCACACATGCCTCTTTATCGGCATAAAAGCACAACCAAACAATGGTTTCCTTCAAGTATACCATGGTTGGTCCTCTTCCCAGCCCTTTCCTCCTCCTTTGCTGCCCAAAATCTGCATGTAAAAATAGTCCCTAACCTTCATATGAATTTCCTCTTCTTTCGTTCTTGTTTGACTCACACTCTTCTCAAGAATGATAGTACTTCATCCCATGCTCTCCAATAACTATGATATGTGACTACTCACACCCACCCTCTTACGTGAGTTTAAATGATTGGCTTCTCATACACTCAATAAACAAATAGAAGGTTATACACAAAGATAATAATATCAGGAATGTGGGTTGGATTAATACCCATGAATAATTGCCCCTTGGTCCCCTCTCTCTTGTGGAATCATATCCCCCCATCGTTCTTCAAATATTTAATATCACAACCAACGATTATTACTTTTATTAATTATTTCAATTTTCATAATATGCAATTCGGCCCCTGTCCACAACAAATCAATACGGCCCCTTTTCCCAACACATTGGTTCACCAGCCTAAATCACATTTATAAAATTGCATTATAATTCATGGGGATTAGAAATGGGGATGTTACATATCCTCCCCCTTATTTTTGCATTGTCCTCAGTGCACAACACCCTACAGGTGTTCATTCACTTTACAATTCTATCTCTCAGGCCATTAATCAATCATATGGGCTCCCTTGTGCAAAATCACATAGGCATTCCAGCCTAAACTAAATTACATAGGTTCTTTAGTCCAAAATCATAGACGCATAAGCACCCTGGCCCAAGAAAATATACATACATAGGAACTCCAACCCAAAAACCATAGATACTTAGGCTCCCTGGCCCAATCCCACGTAAGATAATTTTAACAATTCATTATTCTGACTGTTGTTCCTGAGTTTATACTTAAGGCTTCAAATTATAATGTCAAGGAATCCAAAAAATAAAGAGAGCATTTAATATGAAAATAAAATTAATTCTTTAGGGAAAGAAACTATGGCAGATTTCTAAGTTGTCTTTGCCTAACTTCCCAACGTTCCTGGATGCTTATGTCATGTTCAATCACTGTCCATGAATGTTCAAGTTTCAACCCGAGTGTTAGCAGTCTCTAAGATGGTATTAAACAAGTTTAATGTAATTCTGGTCTGATCTGTGAGGCCAGGCTCAATATTAGGTTGTCTTGCAACAGGTACAGTCATGGAGGAAATAAAGTTATAAGATCTGTTGTTTTTTTATGTTTGCTTTTTCTTGTCTTCAATTATATGAGGAAAGCTCCTAAAATTGAATTAATGATATAACAATTTCAGAGGTTGTTTTATGTGTCTGAATCAAATATGAAAATAATGAATGTGATGAGAGAAAAACATGAAGTTGTTAACAAAGTGAGGCATCAATCACAGAAGAATATTACTTTGCTACAGAAGAAGAAAATAGATGAGAAACCTTTAATGAAGCATAAAATGTAGTAATCTAACTAACTCACATGTCTTGTATTTGCTAATAGCAAACACAGAGGAAAATCTGTAAACAATCAGATAACTAAATAAACATATAACCACAGTAGATATAGTACTAATTTGTGATTAGGCATTCATCAAAGACATATGAATAAAGATGTTGGAATATGAAAGAACATAAGAACACATAACTCAAGATTGACGAAATATGGAGTCTCTGGTATGCATTTGTCTTAATTCTCGAAAAGGAGAGATCTCTCTATTACAACCGGCCAGGGAAAAGCCTTCTTTAAGTCTTTTAGAATTATATTTATACAAAAGGTTACCAACCCTAGATGGTTGGATTTCTCCTTACTCCTACATGCTAATGGTTACAAAATAAAAACTTGAACCATTTCACTTGGTTACTTTCTATCTCTCTCTCATACCAGCAGAACGGGCATGCATGTGTTACTTCATCGATTCTTTGAAGTACTTCCTTCACCTGGCTCGAGACACTCGACACACCTGCTTAGAAATTGTACTAAAATTCTGGCAGACTCTGTCACATCCTTTGCCTAAAAAAGATACAGCTTTCTCTGTAATTTAGGCAACCTATCTTCAATCCTTTTACCTTCAAAATTGATTGACTGCAACTTTAAATTTGGCTTTACCAACCATCTATCCATTTGAGCGATGTCAACCTATTTCAACTGTGAAATTTCAATCTGAGCTTCATTTAAGCTTTCTTTGATGTCCAGTTGATGCTTTAAAACATTGATTTGTCCTAGTACTCCAGAACAATCGTCCTTTCCAATGCCTAGTGATTTTTTATCTAGCAAATCAAAAGCCTCTTCACAATTCTCCTTTATTTCTTTGGCCATTCTTTTACTCTCGGCTATATTGGCCTCCCATGTCTTTAGTATTATATCACCCCTGATTTGTTCTACGAAAGTCAATATGGGAATTACTGGTACCTCTTCTCTAGCCGAAGATACAACTATTTTTTGAAAGGTGGTCCGGGTTGCAGTAGCCTCTTTCTCTCTGAAAACAATATTATCTAATGATTGATCCATCTCCCGAAAATAATCTTGGATGATCCCTACCTTAGAAAACAAGCTTTGGTGTGTTGCTTCCAGCTTCTTATGCACTTCTAGTGGCTGAGCTTGAAACACTATTATATTTACAACTTTTCTTTCAGTAGAACTTAATTTATCTTGTAGCTTCCTTACTAACTCTTCTTGTTGAATGACCTACCTTTGACTTGCTTGAGCAATCTTCTGTATCTCTTCAAGATCAGACTTAAGTTGTTGAATTTCTTGTCTGTCTTTGGCTCTAGCCTGTTCGAGTCCTTTGTTGACCTCACTTTTGATATTATTCTTTGTATTCCTTATTTGATATCGTAGCTGACTTATCATATGATTCCTCTGCCTCAGCCTTTCTTTCAGATTATCAACTGAGAATAAGTTGGTCGTTGCAAAATATCCCAAAGAGCCTACCACCTCTATAGAAAAATATTCTTCTCCCAAATTTTTCCCATCTAATAATACTCTGTGCTTTTTTACCATTGCACCCTCTCTCATGTGCATTTCTTTCTTCACCACGACCTTTCTTTTCTTACTGAAAAAGAATTTGGTGGGAGGTATCTCCTCGACAGGGATAGGCATGAAATCGCTTATGAACATTGCCTCTATATTAGGGTTTCCTCTGGTGAATTGTAATGGTGTGACAACCTCAATGGGGTTGCCGATTTCTGTGGATAACTTTTTCCCAACTTCTTCAGTAGTTGATTTCTCAGGTGAAGATGACGATCTATCGTCTCCTTTCTTTATTATTGTTTATTCTTGATCTTTTCCCTGTATGTCTAATATCTCTGTCTCTGGGATATTTCCCTTCTGATTCGAGACCTCAGATTTCTCCAGGTTTTCCAGGGTTTCTTGTTTGGTAGATCTTCCAGCTTCTGGATTTTGGGTCTCTATTTGTTATGTATTTGGAGATTTTAGGCTTTTCCCTTGTAGTAATTTGGGTAGGCCACTTCTTCGGTGTTTTTGGAAATTGTAAAACTCAACCATTTCACCAGGTAGCAAAG
Organism: Picea engelmannii; assembly: GCA_009831015.1. Lineage (NCBI taxonomy): Eukaryota > Viridiplantae > Streptophyta > Pinopsida > Pinales > Pinaceae > Picea > Picea engelmannii. The sequence goes on along the minus strand of ML792274.1, from coordinate 157,930 downwards.
CTCGAACTCGGCTCAAAACTTCTTGGTAAGATCTTACCCCTCACAACATTTCATCATGAGGGGACTCTTCATGTTCATACTTTTTAATATTGCAACAGGCCATATGGTTTCCCATGAACCTCTGTGGGTCGTGCTTCTTGAATTCAGCGTTAACTAGCTTTATGTCTTCTAAATTTGCAGCCTCCACCTTGGAGTGACCAAAATCCAATAAGGAAAATGAACCAATAGACAAAGGAAAATATGGCCATACCTTTTTTTGCACGGATTTTAACTCTTTGCTAATCCCACCGAGTACAGTTTGTCTTGCAACTTCACGACACACCAGTCTGTCTAGTAAAAATTGTGGTAATGCATGTGGAGGGACCGAGCAACCAAAAAATATGATATAAGAGAAATGTTCCTCTATGTACCAGCCTTCCACATTACCCAGGCTAACCATAACCTTGTCTGAAATTCTTGGTGGTGGGTGACCAAATATAACAATATGCATTGGCACCACTACCCAATTACATATTTCATAAAAGAAATCTTTTGCCTTGTCTTCCCAGAGCTTTGAATGGTAATCGTGAATTGGTTCTACATTGTCTGGAGTCCAACTCCAGCTCATCAGCGGGAAAGGTATCATGAAACAGATATCGTCCATAACATAAGCTGACATAAAGAATGAAGTGGGTTTCCCTTTGGTTTTCTTTGTTTGGTATTCTAAGATCTCGCTAGCCAAATTATCTAACAATATCTTTTCCCAGTCAAAAGAAAATTGTTCCACCAATGAGTGAATAATGGGAACCCATGGTAGAAATAAATGGGTTGTGTTCTCTTTTCCATAAATTTTGCACATCATCATGGCTATATACATAAACTGTGGTTCAAGCGATGAGATGGAATATATGCTGTGAGATTCGGCTCTGAACTTTTTGGGGTGTGAACAACAGTCTTTGATCAGTTTGGAAAGACTCTTTCCATACTGATCACACTCCTTATTATTAAAATTCACTAGAAAATTGGCGTTATAAATGAATTTTAATGTTGTAGACAATTTATACATGACCTGTATATGTTCCAGTCGAAATGACCCAACAACTACTTTATGAGAGTTGAATATCATTCGAGTCGGGATATCTACATGATCCAGTGCCCATCCAATCATGTCGGTGTAAGGTAAAATCCTCGACCTGGTTGCTATCTTATGCAGTTTTTCTAGAGAGATAATCTTATATTTGGTAGATAAGTTATAACAAACTAAAGATGAAGAAGATCGAGCCATGTAAGGTCTTGAATAAATTTGGAGCAAATGCTTATGAGATTGAATTACCCGATGGGATCGGAATTTCTCCGATATTCAATGTCTCAGATTTGTACCCATACCAAGCTAAGGAAGAAAGAACAAGTGATGAACAACCAGAGGTTCAGTGGGCTAAATAGATGCCAGTTGCAAAGAAGCCACATATGGAAAGCATACTGGACAAAAGAGTTAGCAAGAGGACCAGGAGAAAGGAATACTTTGAATACTTGATCAAGTGGAAAGGATATCCAGTTGAAGATGTCAGCTGGGAAAATGAAGCAAATACTCAGAAGCATGGACAAACCGTGCGAGAGCTCATAGACAGGAGCCCATGAAAATTTTCAAGCGAGGGAGTATGATGTAGGAGCATCGCCAACGGCAAGCGAGCGTGGGGTACACACCAACGCATTTTGGCACATGATAAAATTATTTGAATGTTTTTGAAGTGAATACGCCAAACATAAATGAAACAATTAAGGAAGGGTGTACTTCCTGATTTGTAAACAGACCTTGAGCGTCCCACTCACGTCTGTATTAGGTGAAGGCATTTATGTTAATGAATGTAAGTAGGTAGAATTGAATTCCTAGATTAGACAGTTTTAGGAGCCGAAGGGAAAATGGATATAGACACCCTCCCTTGTATTATTGGAACAATAAGCAGCATTATGAGAAGAGAGCACAGGAGAGAAGAAGCAGAGAATTGTGTAGAGTAAACCCCATGTACAGAATTTATGGATTAATACAAAGATCTTTAGTTCAGACTCATGGTGTCCAATTGTTTTTTGTGTTGCACATGCTGATTTATATATGTTTGTTTACCCTCTGTTATGTATTTTGCTTTGCTGCGTGAATGTATGATTTCATATTGAATGCCTAAAATCTGAAGAGAGGGAGAGCAGAGAATGAGTTTCAATTGTTTCTCTGTCTGAACAAGAGTTTTCCTGCAAGGAGTGTAGTGAGAATGTCTGCAAGGTGTGCATCGACAGGAGTTAGAGTTCATCTCTGCAAGCTCAGGAGAGATAACACAATTTTCATTCTCTCAGAAGTGTAAGTTAAGCACAACAGCCATGCAAGGAGTGCGCAGGCTGAGTGAAGTCTCAGTGTTTGCAAACTAAGCGAAGTGGTGGAAAGACTGTTGTTGCAGACAGTACACAGAGTCGGAGAACTCAACACCTGGAAGTATTCAAGAATTGTCGCAAGGAGTGCGTTCAGGAGTCTTCTTGAAGACTCGAGTCGTGGAGAAATCTCAGGAGATTTAGTACCTTGAAACGTTCAGAGAGAAGGCGCAGTGATATCGTTTCGCGGGTAGACAAGTTTTGCGAAAGAGAACTTTGTTCATTTCGTGGGAATCATCAAGGAGGAAATTAATGGTCGAAATCCTCTGTGGAGGATTCGTGAAGTCCCAGAAGTCGTTAGATCTCGCAAAGAAGTAGGGGAGTTACAACAACATTTGGCGAGTAAAAATCTTGGGAGAATAGAGCCATAGGATCGGGGCCAACAGGTATGTCAGATCACTCACATATTTCGCATCACGAGGTTTCGGGAGGTGAAGATTCTAAACCTTTGTAGCAAGACTCATGAAATCACGAAAGGAGAAGTCCCGAGATAGCGAAAGAATCTGATTCGTTTGCTAGAAGGAGGACATGTGTCGCAAGATCACCCGTATCGGGGACTTGGACATCGGAGGTCAGAAAGGGAGGTCATTCAACTTCGCGAGTGGCGAAGTTGCGAAGTGAATCAGGACCGTCCACCTGGGAGTGGACAGGTGGCATACTCGTTGACATGGAGGTCATACGTTATGTTGACCATTTCGGGGTTTCGTGGGTCAGAAGTCCGAGAGCACAGCATCCAGACTCGCGAGGTCCGAAACTCCGAAGAAGGCGGGAAGTTCCGTGTGGGACCCGTGTTGAGGACGTGTTGAAATTTCACATTTCGGCGTATCGAAGAGTAAGAGGTTGAGACTCTTGTCCCGAATTCGTGAAGTGTTGAGGTTGCACCTAAGAGACACGTGGAAAAACTGCATAGTGGGCCTGAAAATTTAACCAATGGACACACGTCACCTTTAGGGAGTAGTCAATACCTTGTTGACCTCTTGCATCTCGGGGGCTCGGGAGATAAGGGAACGAAAGTTCAAACCTTCAACTCGTGAAGTCACGAGAAGCGAGACCGAGAGGAGGAAAGTCAAATCTCCCCTCTCGGGGGTTCGAGAAAGAAAAGGGGCAAGGCTCGACGTTTGAACTCACGAAGGGCGAGGGGCGAAAGGTGCTAGTGCTTATCCTAGCCGGTGGTCGCGCAAGGAGAGCGCTGATGAAAGGGGAGCCATAACCATTTCGCGATCTCGAGTATCGCAGAATTGGAGGAGGAAGGCTCGGAGTTTCAACTCGCGAACTCGTGAAATCGCAAACAGTGAGAAAGAACTTGTGGATCGATTTGAAGGGGGATTCCAGCAGAGAATCCGAAAGATCCAATCCGGCTCGAAGGGAATATAGAACGATCCTGTGAGCGGATCTCGGTCCCAAGGGGCCGATAGGGTGTGCGTCAAGTGGTATCAGAGCATAGATATTCCTTTTCTTTCTGTAGCAGGGAAAATGAATATTCACCATGCCGCCAAGAAGAAGGGATAGGAAAACACCCGATCTGCCAGAGGAGAGGGAAATACCGAGAAGAAGGGGTAGGCAAATGCCTGATCCAGCCATAGAAAGAGAAATGTGTGACCTACGTGCCAGACTTGAGGACATGGAGACAACACAGAGGCGTACAGCTAGTGCTGGGGATCTTAGTGATTCTGAAATTGAAGATGAAGTTGGACATGAAGGAGAAGAAGTCACAGCAGAAGATGCAGTAAATGAACGCCTGATTAGGGTTGTTGTAGGAATGGGTGCTAAGGCAAAAATGGATATTCCAGTATACGAGGGAAACCTGGATGTCGAGGAGCTTCTAGACTGGATTAGAGCTCTGGACACATATTTTGACTATGAAGATGTCGAGGAAGACAAAAAGGTCAAACATGTTGTCACAAGATTGAAAGGACATGCAACATTGTGGTGGGATGAGCTACAAGTTGACAGATGCTGCAAAGGCAAGTAGAAGATCAAGAGTTGGGATAGGATGATCGCGAAGATGAAGGAAAAATTCATTCCCAGGGATTACCAGATTACTCTGTTTCGAAGAATGCAAAATTTGAGACAGAAGTTGATGACAGTGAAGGAGTACACTGAAAAATTCTACAGGCTAAACATCAGTGTAGGTCATCGCGAAAGTGATGATGAAAAGGTTGTCAGGTACATGAATGGTATGAGATACGACATTCAGGATGAGATGACCATGATGACCATCCGAACGATGGAGGATGCTTATCAGATGGCTCTAAAAGCTAAAGAGAAGCTAAGCCGAAAGTAGGGTCAAAGAGGCCGAGGCAGAAATCAGCCCAAAGGCAAATCAATTGCCTAGGATAGAACTCAGAAACCCAAGGAAGACTAGAAGAAACCTTAAAATCGAACTAAGAGAGGTGGAATTTCACAGAGAGGGAAGCATACCGAACAGAGAGGTCAGTATGTTGATGCAAACATTTTTCCTCGTACCAAAGGTAGAGGAAGAGGAAGAGGTGGAGTAGTGAAATGCTTCACATGTGGAAGGGATGGACACAAATCTTATGAATGTCCAGATAAAAATAAAGAAGGAGGTGAGACTCACATCAGCGAAGCATAGAGGCGGAATGTTGAGGCAGAGGATGTTGAAGGCGGAAGATCGTTGATGATGCGAAAAGTTCTCTTAACGCCAGAGAAGGAGGTGGAGAATATAGTGAAAAGGAACAGTCTTTTCCGGACTGCTTGCAAGACCAAGGACAAGGTATGTAAAGTCATTGTGGATAGTGGTAGCACGGATAATCTCGTTTCAACAAAGATGGTAGAAAAGTTGGAGCTGGAGACGATTGAACATCCAAGCCCATACAAATTTTCATGCTACAAAAGGGACATCAGGTAAATGTCACTAAACAATGTTTAGTTGAATTTAAGATAGGAGGGTATAAAGATGAAATACTCTGTGATGTTATTCCCATGGATGTTTCTCATCTATTGTTGGGTAGACCGTGGCAATATGACAGGAATGTGATTCATGATGGGAGGAAGAACACATACACCCTAGAGAAGAACGGGAGAACTCACATGTTGTTGTCGATCAAGGACAAAGAGGTAAAACCTGAAGTAAGCAACACTGTACTTCCCATGATTGGGAAGGAACTTCTTACAGAGGTTAAGAAGAAGGAGGAACCGCAATTCATTGTGGTCAGGAAGCCAAAGATTGTTTTAACCAGTACAAGGGTAGATGATTTACCAGAAGAGGTTCAGAAGTTGTTAGAAGAGTTTGTTGACATAGTAGTGGATGAACTACCTCGTTTGTTGCCACCGATCAGAAGTGTGAGTCATCATATTTATCCCATACCTGGAGCCAGTTTACCAAACAAAGCAGCATACAGATTGACGCCGCGGGAGAATGAAGAAGTCAAAAGACATGTCCAGGATTTAATGGACAAAGGTTTGGTCAGGGAATGCTTGAGTCCATGTGTTGTTCCGACAGTACTCAGTCCAAAGAAAGACAGAGGCTGGAGGATGTGTACTGACTTGAGGGAAATCAACAAAATAACCATCAGGTACAGATTTCCATTGCCAAGGATGGATGATTTGATGGATTGCTTAAGTGGGGTCAAATTTTTTTCAAAGATTGATTTGAAAAGTGGATATCACCAAATTCGTATGAGGGAAGGTGATGAATGGAAGACAGCCTTCAAGACTAATGAAGGGTTGTATGAATGGTTTGTTATGTCGTTTGTCTTAACAAACGCGCCAAGTACTTTCATGAGGTTGATGAATGAAGTCCTAAAGGAGTTCATTGGAAAATTTGTCATTCTGTATCTGGATGACATACTGATTTTCAGTAAAATAGAGGCAGAGCATCTGAAACATTTGGCTACAGTGATGCAGAGGCTACAGCAAGAGAATTTGTTGATAAATATGAAGAAATCTTCATTCATGAAGACAGAGCTCATTTATTTGGGGTTTGTTATTTCAGCAGATAAGTTGAGGATGGACCCGGATAAGGTGAAGGTAATTAAGAATTGGCCATCACCGATGAGTATATTTGAGGTGAGAATTTTTCATGGATTTGCTAGTTTCTACCGGAAGTTCATCAGGAATTTTAGTGGAATTAGTGCACCGATGATGGACACAGTGAAGAAGAGACACAAGTCTTTTCACTGGACAGAAGAGGCTGAGAAAAGCTTCAATTTGTTGAAGAAGAAAATCACGGAACAACCAATTTTGGTGTTGCCTAATTTTACAAAGACATTTCAGGTAAAATGTGATGCAAGTGGGTTTGCAATAGGGGCAATCTTGAGCCAAGAAGACAGGTCGATAGCATACTTCAGTGAGAAGTTGAATGAAGTGAAAGTGAAATACTCCACTTATGACAAGGATTTATATGCTATTATCCAGGCATTGAAGAAGTGGAGGCACTACTTGATTCCTAAGGAGTTTGTCTTATACAGTGAAAATCATGCTTTGCAATTTGTGACTCAACAGGAGAAGTTGAATCAAAGACATGTTAAATGGGTTGAATACATGCAGAACTTTACTTTTGTAATTAAGCATATTTTTGGAACTGCTAACAAAGTTGTTGATGCTTTGAGCAGGAAATGTTTGTTGTTGCAGGAGTTCAGAGTCAAAACACTGGGTTTTGATGATCTCAGGGACATGTACGGAGATGATCCAGATTTTAAAGAGGTGTATGAAGCAGTTGAGAATCCAATTCTCGGGGACAGAAGCCAGTGGATAGAATACATTATCTAGGATGGATTGTTATTCAGCGGTAATCAACTTTGTAGTCCAAAATGCTCCATGAGGGAGAATTTGTTGAAGGAGAAACATAGTGGAGGATTGGTCGGACATTTCAGTCATGACAAGACGTTCTCAAAGATAAATGAGTCATATTATTGGCTAGGAATGAGAGCAGACGTCAAAATATTCGTGGACAGATGTAGAATTTTTCAGCATTCAAAAGGAAAGAGGCAGAATGCAGGCTTTTATCAACCATTACCCATACCTGACAGGCCATGGGATGCGATAAGCATGGACTTCATATTGGGGTTGCCAAGAAAAAAAAGAGGGTTTGACTCAAKATTTTTGGTAGTGGATAGATTTTCCAAAATGGCACATTTCATACCGTGTCAGAAAACCAATGACGCAACTCACATTGCGAATTTRTTTTTCAAATAAGTCATTTGACTTCACGGCTTACAGAGGAGCATAGTTTCGGATCAAGASAACAAGTTCGTGGGACACTTCTGGAGGACCTTRTGGAAAAAGTTGGGAACAAACTTGTCATTCAGTTCAGCTTATCATCCTCAGATAGATGGACAGACAGAAGTTGTGAACAGAAGTTTGGGACACTTGCTGAGGAGCTTGGTGACAGAACACCATAGACAGTGGGACAATATTTTKCTATTGGCGGAGTTTGCGTATAACGACTCATTAAACAGAAGCACAGGGCAAATTCCWTTCCAAAWTTTTTATGGGATGCAGCCAACAGGAGTTTTTGAATTGAGAGATTCAGAACAAAAAKCAACTAGGAGCGCTAGTGCAGAAGATTTTGYAGAAGCGATGAAGGAACTTCACAGCTAGGTGAAGGAGCGATTGCAGAACTCGAGCCAAGAGTATATGCACAGAGCAGATCAACATAGGAGACAACTTCAATTTGAGGTTGGTGATTTGATTCTGGCACATCTGAGAAAGGAAAGGTTCCTGAAGGGGACATATAACAAACTAAAGATGAAGAAGATCGGACCATGTAAGGTCTTGAAGAAATTTGGGGCAAATGCTTATGAGATTGAATTACCCGATGGGATCGGAATTTCTCTAATATTCAATGTCTCAGATTTGTACCCATACCAAGCTAAGGAAGCAAGAACAAGTGATGAACAACCAGAGGTTCAGTGGGATAAACAGATGCCATTTGCAGAGAATCCACAGATGAAAAGCATACTGGACAAAAGAGTTGGCAAGAGGACTAGGAGAAAGGAATACTTTGAATACTTGATCAAGTGGAAAGGATATCCAGTTGAAGACGCCAGCGGGGAAAATGAAGTAGAGATTCAGAAGAATGGACAGACCGTGCGAGAGCTCATGGACAGGAGCCCATGAAAAATTTCAAGCGAGGGAGTATGATGCAGGAGCATCGCCAACGTCAAGCGAGTGTGGGGTACACACCAACGCATTTTGGCACGTGATAAAATTATTTGAATGTTTTTGAAGTGAATATGCCAAACATAAATGAAAGAATTAAGGAAGGGCATACTTCTTGATTTGTGAATAGACCTTGAGCATCTCGCTCACGTCTGTATTGGGTGAAGGCATTTATGTTAATGAATGTAAGTAGGTAGAATTGAATTCCTATATTAGACAGTTTTAGGAGCCGGAGGGAAAACGGATATAGACACCCTCCCTTGTATTATTGGAACAATAAGCAGCATTATGAGAAGAGAGAACAGGAGAGCAGAAGCAGAGAGTTGTGTAGAGTAAACCCCATGTACAGAAGTTCTAGATTAATACAAAGATATTTAGTTCAAACTCATGGTGTCCAATTGTTTTCTGTGTTGCACATGATGATTTATATATGTTTTTTTACCCTCTGTTACGCATTTTGATTTGTTGCGTGAATGTATGATTTCATATTGAATGTCTGGAATCTGAAGAGAGGCAGAGCAGAGAATGAGTTTCAATTGTTTCTCTGTCTGAGCAAGATTTTTCTTGCAAGGAGTGCAGTGAGACTGTCTTCAAGGTGTGCGTCGACAGGAGTCAGAGTTCATCTTTGCAAGCTCAGGAGAGATAACATGATTTTCATTCTCTCAGAAGTGTAAGTTAAGCACAGGAGTTGTGCAAGGAGTGCATAGGCCGAGTGAAGTCTCAATGTTTGCAAACTGAGCGAAGTGGTGGAAAGACTGTTGTTGCATAGAGTACACAAAGTCGGAGAACTCAACACCTGGAAGTATTCAAGAATTGTCGCAAGGAGTGCATGCAGGAGTCTTCTTGAAGACTCGAGTCGTGGAGAAAGATCAGGAGGTTTAGTACCTTGAAACGTTCAGAGAGAAGGCGCAGCAATATCGTTTCGTGGGTAGACAAGTTTTGCGAAAGAGAACTTTGTTCATTTCATGGGAATCGTCAAGGAGGAAATTGACAGTCGGAATCCTCCATGGAGGATTCATGAAGTCCCAGAAGCCGTCAGATCTCGCAAAGAAGCAGGGGAGTTATAGCAACATTCGGCGAGTAAAAATCTCAGGAGAATAAAGACGTAGGATCTGGGCCAACAGGGTCGTCAGATCACTCACATATTTCGCATCTCAGGGTTTCGAGAGGTGAAGAGTCAAAACCTTTGTAGCGAGACTCACAAAATCACGAAAGGAGAAGTCCCGAGATAGCGAAGGAATCTGAGTCTTCTGCTAGAAGGAAGACACGTGTCGCGAGATCACCCGTATCGGGGACTCGGACATCAAAGGTCAGAAAGGGAGGTCATTCAACTTCGCGAGTGGTGAAGTTACGAAGTGAATCAGGACTGTCCACCTGGGAGTGGACAGGTGGCATACTTGTTGACATGGAGGTCAGACCTTCCGTTGACCATTTCGGGGTTTCGTGGGTCAGAAGTCCGGGAGAACAACATCCAGACTCGCGAAGTTGCGAGGTTCGAAACTCTGAAGAAGGCAGGAAGTTCCGTGTGGGACCCGCGTTGAGGACGTGTCGAAATTTCACGTTTCGGCGTATCGGAGAGTAAGAGGTCGAGACTCTTGTCCCAAAGTCACGAAGTGTCGAGGTTTCACCTAAGAGACACATGGAAAAATTGCACAGTGGGCCCAGAAATTTAACCAATGGACACACGTCACCTTTAGGGCGTAGTCAATACCCCGTTGACCTCTCGCATCTCGATGGCTCGGAAGATAAGGGAATGAAAATTCGAGCCTTCGACTCGCGAAGTCACGAGAAGCGAGAACGAGAGGAGGAAAGTCAAATCTCGCCTCTCAGAGGTTCGAGAAAGAAAAGGGGCAAGGCTCAACGTTTGAACTCGCGAAGGGCGAGAGGCGAAAGGCGCTAAAGCTTAGCCTAGCCAGCGGTCATGCAAGGAGAGCGCTGACAAAAGGGGAGCCATAACCATTTCGCGATCTCGGGTATCGCGGAATTGGAGGAGGAAGGCTCGGAGTTTCAACTCGCGAACTCGCGAAATAGCGAACTGCGAAAAAGAACCTGTGGATCGATTTGAAGGGGGATTCCAGCAAAGAATCCAAAAGAGTCGATCCGGCTCGAATGACATATAGAATGATCCTGTGAGTGGATCTCGGTCCCGAGGGGCCGATAGGGCCTGCGTCAGAAACGCAAAGTCGTGACAAGTTTTAATTAACTATAATCATATTTAATTCTCTTAATTACTCGCGATTAGTTTTAAAATGTCAGGGTTTTGGGTATCGATACTTCAAATCCTTTGTATGTAAGAGAATCATGAATCACGAATTCGTGACAAGATTTACTCTTTGTTAATATTACTTAATCGTTAATGAACCTGGCTTAACATTTAATACTTTCGTGAGTTCGGGTATTGGGACTTCGAAGATGCTCAATATTGAACCTTTGTACTTCGCGAAACACCGACTCCCGAAATTTCAAAAGTAAACCTTTATATAGATTGATTCATTAATTGAAAAGGTGGCTCCATAATATGCTAAGACATTTAAACCATTGGATTGATCAAAAGACTTCATTTCGACGATGATTATCTAAGTGCATTTTTGTGCTTTTTTTATTTAAACAAAAATGAAATTTATTTTAGTCTAAGGTTTAGAAAAAATATATATGTTTCAACACTCTCAACAATTCCAACAAGCATTCTTTCATTTTTCACGGCTTGCACTGTCATTCTTTTTATCTAGCTACAATATTCTTCATTCTTGTCAGCTCCCACAACAATTCCAACCAACAACTCTCTTTTCCCTCAACCTACACAACCCAAGGAAGTGTACCCCTTCTTTCCACTGCAGTCCTTCAGGATATACCACTTCCCTTCCAGGGTTGTAGTACAAGGTCAGAGGAGAAGTCTCTGAGTTGTGGCTCCAGGAATTACAGCTGCAATATATTTTATACTTTATTGATTCCCACAACAATCCCAACCAACAATATCGCATTCCCCTCAACCTGCACAACCCAAGGAAGTGTACCCTTTCTCTGCATTGTAGTCCTTAAGGATATACCACTTCCCTTCTAAGGTTACAGTGCCAGGTCGGACAAGAAGTCTCTAAATTGTGGCTTCAGGAGCTCTAGTTGTGATAATGGAATCTCCAAATTTCAAATAGTTTCAATTGTGCCTCCACACAACTCCAGTGGAAAGAAAATACACAATCATGACATACTATCTCACACAATTTCCCATAACAATCAAACATAACATGAGAAACTTAACCATACATAGTGACGACTGAACATACACACCAAAGCATTCAATCCCACAAAAAACATATGTAGAGAATTTATTCAGGCACAACAAGCAATAAGGAACAAGGTAAAACTTAAAACACTCTTAACAAAAATCAACCCATCTTTTCAACATAATTAACTTAGCGATTATGTTATAAACATAAATATAGATATAGGTAGATATTCATAAAATAATAATTAATTAATTAATAATAACTATTAATAATGAAAGGACATGTCTCAAAGGACATGACTATTGGTTAAGGGCACCCCTGCGTGGGTATATAAACGAGCCCTCATTCTCAATTGTATATCATCTTATTTTATCTATTCATATTTTATATATTATTCCTACATGGATTATTATGTTATATTCTAAGTATTTTGGATAATTCTCGTGTGAGCGAACTTTGTTCATCTCAAATTACAATCACTTATTCATATGGTTGTTGCTCCACTTTACAACAACCACAACAAAAATTTGTCTCATTGTTCTCTTCTTGACACACTGTTGTGATTGCAACCACCATGTCATATGCAGTATTGAGTTCCCTCCCCCTTTCCATTCTCACCCTCCAGGATCAAGCATCCCCTTCACTACTACACACTCACTTGGGTGATCCATCGTTTGTCAAGGTGTTATTGCGCAAGGGCAACACCAACTCGTTACCAAATTATTTACTAGAAATCATAATGTGTGGTAATCATAGGGTTCTAGTGTCATAGTAGTGGCCTTCCAAGATTTCCAGATTTAATAACCATCATCTCATCTGTATCACACACATACAGTCATCATGAGATATCATCGTAGAAATTTTACATATTAATTTCCAAATCTGTCTTACATATAGGGAACTAATTTTCTCAATCACAATTTTTCTTCTCAAAAAATTTGGCTCTTTGTAACAACAGGCATCTGTCTTCCTTATGGGCTTACACCACTACCATATCCAAGACCATTTTTCCTAAATTTTTTCTCATTTACTTTATCCAAACAAATTGTTAGCATATCATAACAATTTTCAATCATTAATTTCTCAAATTTGTTCTATACATGTAAATAAAGTTTTCATGCATGAATTTTTTGCTCATTATGATTGTCTCTTGCAGCAATAGATATCATCCTTCTTTATGGACTTACATCACTACCATATCCAAGACCAATCTTCTTGCAATTTCTCAACTTATTGCAACCAAACAAGATTTTTAGCACTCAAGCGTATTTCCAACAATTCATGAAATGATCTTAGAATTGTAATTTACAAGAAATTCAATCATTTACAACCATTATTCATATTAGAAATGGAATTCAACCACTAATCATACTATCTAGGACGAAACCATTATTCACTGCCACATATGTATTTAGTCCATGAAGTGATTCTCAGAATTATAGAAATCTAAAAATTCCATCACTTCGAACTATTATTCATATTAAATAGAACTAAACCTTCATTCCTCACATACGCATTACAACACCAAAAATTTGCATACTATAGTCAAACATTACCAATGTGCCAATGCCCAGGGCCACATTTACCCAACGCATCCTTGTATTGACTCTGAAATATCATATACCCATGGCATTTGTTGCTACCGCAGGGGTATGCCTCCTGTCTTGTCTTGGTTATGATCTCATAACCAAAATAACACAATATGCAATTAAATTTCTCATAAATGCATTCAAGCAACAAATAATATTTCCATATTCAAGGCATCCTTCCTTTACACCAATTCAAATATTGATATTAGACTAAGGGAATTCTTACCTCCATTCCCTTCAACATGTATACATCATAACAACCCCAAATGCATACATGCATGGCTATTATCAATTTACTTGATGCTACTTGATCCCTTGGCATTCATAGAAGCTCAGTGGCTCCCTTCACTAATTCTATTGGCCAACATTTCCACCATCCTCATTTTTCTTCATATCAATGGATACCATAAGCAACAATATCATCATGCCATAATCATTCATTTCCTGGATACACAATCCATCATTAGTTTTATTCAAATATCATAG
>ML792274.1:97384-115979 GCA_009831015.1 Picea engelmannii | reverse complement strand
GATGTTTGTTATGAAGACTGTATGACAGTAGATGAAGACTACTGTGGTTGATATGTTCCGTTGTTCATGACTATACGTTGTTGAACAAGTACTTGTGTGTTACTTGGTGTGGTAGTGTACCACTGGATTGTAGTTATGTACTACTATGGATAGACACAGTTGTGTTCTATTTTTATTCCAATTGACTTGAAGACTATCAACAGTTTATTGGAGATAATTATCATCCAGACGAATGATGAACAGAGATTTTTCAGACGGAAAATAGTTCAGAGCATTTACTCTTCTAGATTATAAGAATGACTCTTGTATCACTCTATGGTGTGAGTGACTTATCCAGCATCATGTCTAATTACTTAGATGAAGTATGGTTTCGAGAGATGATGCAACTGATAGTGATGGAGATGCTCATGATCTAGTCATGAGATAGTCTAGACGACTATATTGATGTTACCGGGTAAATGGTATGTTTTTGTGCTCAAGACCATTACCTGTAATACCTCCCTAGCTAGGAGGGGGTGTTAATATTATGGTAGTTGAGGGAGGTATTTACCTCCACGTGTGAACCTAACGATAATAGAAGACTTCGGAAAGAAAGAGAAAACCCTAATGAGATGGATAATAACCCTAAAAGTCTTGTCGGCTCAAGAAGATAATCTATATTAGGTTATTAGCCTCTAAGAGAAGAAGCCGTCCAGAAATAATAATAATATATTGAACAGACACCTATCTAGAAGGAGAAGTCGGCCCCAGCAAATATAGCAGAACCACTATAAATACAGGGCGTCAGTTCTCATTTGACACATCTCAAAATTGCAGAGCAGCAACTGGTGTGCACTGCAGTTCCCAGTTTGGTGCGCACGTGTGGAGGAGAGTTGCAGGTGCAGTTGCTGCAGCAACTAGTTTTTCAATATTGGCTTGAACTGTCTCTTGGCTATTGTTGGTGTGCTATCCTTGGAGGAAGATGCGCTACATCTTGTTTGGCTATCTAGCCTAGGGTTTGCTTCCGGAGTAATTCTCAGTCAAGGTTAAGATGCTTGGAGGGTGGCTTCGGCCTATGATTGGGTGACGAGGGTATCGTCAATGGTAAAACGAGCACATAATCTTCTATATTCTAACAGATGGTCCAATTGAAACAATGGTAAAAGTTGAAGGAGAAGGTGAAGAACCTCCAGGGTCTCCTTCATCCCCATCATCATCATCATCGTCATCATCATAATCTTCCAATGGAAATGAACATTCTTTTCATAAGAGGAAAAAACGTTCCAAGAAGTCTTCTTGTTCTCATGATCTACTTTTGCTAACGCTAGATGTAAAGTTTGATTTGCCTACTTATGATGAAGAGTTGAATGCAGAGAAGTTAGATAATTGGGTCAAGCATATTGAAGTGTATTGCAGGGTACAAAAAAACATACATGACACTTCAAGGATACAATTTGATACTCTTCGCTTGAGCGGCACAACCTTCATATGGTGGGAGAGTCGGACACAAGTTGATCTTATCAACATAGTAAAATCATTTCTTCCTAGATTGAGTTTATTGTTGCATTAAGAAAGCAATTTTATCCATTAGCTTATATGAAAACATCAATGATTTATTGTTAACATCCAAGACAAGGAAAAGGGAAAAATGTTCAATCTTATACACAGGAATTCAAGAGGAAGGCATTATCTTTGGGAATTCCATTACATACTCATGAGACTCTTCTAAAGTATATTATGGTATGCACTCATATCTTCTCCATACTATATTGATGTTTAATCTTACTAATATTGGTGAAGTATCAGTACAAGCTACTCATCTTGAAGACAACAAAGAAAAACATGGTGAGGATGTGTCAAAGGATCAACATGAATTCAAGGAGCAGTCGAAGGAAAAATGGAAGAGTAAGAAGACAACTACAATGAAGAAAGATGAAAAGAAAAACCCTACATGTTCTCACTGCGAAAATAAAGGGCATGATGAGAGTCATTGTTGGAAGTTGCATCCAGAACTAAAGCCAAAGTGGGATTATACTAGGAAGGGTAAAAAGAAGGCCACGACCATAGTGCAAGATCTTGGATAAGATTCTAAGGATGAAACCAAGGTTGCAGCTATGAGCATCAAAGGTAAATCTTATGTTGCAAGTTTCAGTTCGTGTACTTCTTCTACAAAGTCTAATGCAATCCCTGATGGAAGGAAAATAAAAGAACAGTTTCATTTACAATTTATCTCAAAGCACACTAAGATTGGTACACTTGTTGATAGTGGATCACAATTGAATCGTATTTCATAGCAAGTTGTTCAAAATTTTGGATTGGAAACTAGGCCTCATCCAAGACCATATCATTTCGGTTGGATTTGTGATAATGGCCATGTACAAGTAACTAAGCAATGCAAGTTGTGGTTTGCGATCACATCAAGTTTCATTGATGATATAGAGTTAGATGTGGTTCCACTTGACATTTGCGGGATGGTTTTGGGAAGTCCATACTTGTATGACAGGAAGGCCATTTTCTACAGGGAACATAACAAGTATCATATTTTCAAGGATGGGATTGAGTGCATTGTAAGAGTCCATCAGATGAAGATGAATTTGGCAGTTGTCACTACATGGCACATGTTAGATAATGCTAGTATCCATGATCCAAATCTATAGCCTATGGTTGAAAGTAACATAGGTCACTTGGTTGATGTTTTTCATGTTAAGAAGGGAATATATGTTGATGGTTCATTCTCTTTCACATATGTATATTCAATTTTGTTATTCAATTTATTACTAATTAGTGGATTATGGTTGGCTACTGCAACAATGAATGACAGAGTTTGTGAATTCATGGGAATGGTTAACTTGGTCAACAATGTTGTTTTAGTCTTCATCATGGTTGTGTTGAGTCAGGTGTTCATTATCCGAGCAGGATGGATGGATGATACTAGACAAGTGAGAAAGAAGCATTCTCACTTTATTTCTGAATAATCCATACTTTTGGAGGTCCAAAAGTCCTCAAGTGGGGAGGTGTGATCCAAGAGGATCTAAGGAATGCTCATAGAGGTCTAGGAGGATCTAGAACACTCACAGAGGTCCTAGGTGGTCTAGAAAAGCTCAAAATTCGACCACCTCAAATGATTGCAAAAATGGCATAATTGTGTAGAGCTCGTCTTCAAATTTCCAATGGCACAAACAAAAAGTCAAACAAAGCTCGTATGAAAACATTATGAGTAGTCTAAGTTTGGTCAAACCTGGCAGAAAGTCAATAGAGTCAAGGTGACATGTGTCACCACTACAAGGGTGACACATGGCACATGGTGGTACAATAGGTGACATGGCATATCCAATTGGCAGCTGACACAACATACCGTACATCCAAATGGTTGAATTAAATGTTGACAAGTGGCATAGGAGAGCCAATGAGAGGCTACCACGTGGCAGCCTCCCATTGGCCTATAACGGTTAGAGTTATGTAAAATTATTGAGTCAGCGAGGGTCGAACTCGTGACCTCTATAACCTCCCAAAGACTTAACAAATCCTCCATTACCATCAGACCACTCTAATGTTCCTTAACATTACATGTAATATTTTATTTGAATTGAGTTAAAGTTCCATTTTAGGGGGAAAAGGGGTCGAGGGATAGCCCCAACCCCTGGTTTATATGTATTTGGGGGCCTACGACCTATTTAATGGAAATGGATCCCAATTCCTGACACACATCTCAAGACACATAGACACCGATGCAGGGCACATATTCCGAGGTAGTACGAACTACATAGAAGTATGTACATAAAAGCCTAGTTTATGTGTTGCATGGAAAAGCGTGCCATAAGGTATATTGTCCACATCTAGGCAAGTTTATACTCGTTGGATTCATTTTTTTGCAAGGCTAATGAATTTGAAGTTTGTTTTGTGATCAGAGGTCATTTGTAAAAGTCTTATTCCAAATTGTCATTAATGGGATTTTTCGCATTTTTTTTGTGCCAAAGAGGGTAAAATTGATCCTATTCGGAATTTGATCGACTTTATAGTCAAATTTCTTAGAATTTCGCAAAGATTTCAATGGTGTACTTATTTTCTTGTTTTGAGTAGTAGAATTAAAAAGAGTCCATAAAATTGGCTTTTTTATTCGCGATATTGTAATGTAATTTGGTATTTTGAGATGATGGAGAACAGTCATGCTAGTTAAAGGGACTTGAAGATGAAATGATATATGTCATCAATATATGTAATTTGAGTTCTTTTATTTTCTGTTGTGTCGTCTCAAGAATCTACAAATTATTCTTTAAGCTATTCATCAATATTAATGAAGTTTATGGAAAAGTGAACATATTCACATGTGTTTTTGCAGATAGTCAAGCTATCTTCATTTACCGAATCTGGTCGGATTTTTATGTGTATTTAAGAGTTATTTTTACATCTAAGGATTTTCAGATCAATTATTGATCTCTTTATTTTGTTTTATAAGATACCCCACCGATATGTTGTTTTTAAAAAAACCCATGCCTATGATGCCCAAAAGGGGTTTCCATCACAATCTTTTTTTTGTTTTTTGCTTTTTTTTATAACAAAGATTAAATTGGTAGGTTTTCAACAATCCGAGTTGAACACTATGATGCCTTCAATGAAACTAAGTTGTTGATTTCCTTGAGGTTGGAAAAAAAATTATACCTAGACCTTGGATTTTTGTATAATTTGAGATGGTATCCATTGACCATCAAGGAAACCATATCAACATCAATGATCTGTAATTCAACAACATCATTATTGAAAACTATCAATCTTAAGGTCTCAATTATCAAGTTTTCAACTTCCCTTTAAAATCTTTGAACTTGGAGTCATAGAGAATTGTCCAATCACCCCTGCTAAAGTGCTTGAACTCATCCAAGGTGTTTAGTTGGAAAGGTTCTCCTACTGTGCTCCAAATTGAATGTCATTCCTGGCTGAACAACTATTCGAAGGGTGTCAATTTCAATCTTGTGAATCTTTCCCATAAACTAGCTCATATGGTGTGAATCTGGTAGTAGTTTACAATGTGGTACAATAATCCCAAACACCTCCAAGACTTCGATTGGCCCAATATCTCCTACGGATGTGCAATGTCTTTGTGATAATGTACTCTAATTCCCCGTTAGCGACTTCAACTTGCTCGCTAGCTTGAGGATAATATGTTATAGATTTCATGTGCCTAATCTACGTGAAGCCATAAGATCAACAATTGACTTGGAAATGAATTGAGTGCCAATCACAATCTCATGAGGCACACAAAATATCATAAAAATGTCTTCATACAAAAATTTCGCAACTATTTCTTCTTTAAAGTTGTTTAAGGGTTTTTCCTCCACCCATTTAGTAACGTAATCAATACAAACAAGAATGTACTCAAATTGATTTAAGGGTGGGCTTATTAGTTCTACGAAGTCAATGCCCCATTAGTCAATAGCTCTAGAGAAATTTGTGAATGCAAGGGCATGTCATCCAATTGTGTAGGCCTCCCCATCCACTGACACTGATCACAATGATTAAAATAGTCCTTTGTATCCTCGTGAAGTGTTGACCAATAATAACAATTAAAAAGGACCTTATAAGTAGTGCATTGAGTGACAACATATCCACCACAAGACTCGTCATGACAAGCCCTCAGGGTGTCATGCACCTCATTATCTCTAACACAACAACAAAGAACATGATTTGCATAGTGTGCTTGAATAGGTATCCACTAATCCAAGTGGAGGGAGCACTCATAGGGAGCATCTTTTTACGAGGATGAATCCTCTAAAGACCTCCACATAGGCCGTAGTCGTAGTCATAGGGGCAGTGAATTAATAAGTGAGCAAACTCAATCTTTTCATAAGGTCATTTTCTTCAACAAGATAAAGTTCTCTCTTGATTCACTCATTTTTCAAAATTGTGAGGATTTGAGTTATCTTAAATAAAAATTCTAAAGATAAAGGTCCCTCAACCTTATGGAATTATAACTTCTTACAAAATTCCTACCATATTTGAAAAATAATTTCAACTCCCCAAAATTGATGTTATCTCCTTATTAACTTCATTTAATAGTCAAGGGGCAATAGCTCTCGAGTGGTGGAGAGATAAATCTTCCACTCTCCCTACTTAGATTCAAATCCCCAATAAGACCTGGTCCATTGTGATAAGGCTAAAAGATAGACGTAAGAACCCTACGGTGCCTTGAAACCTCTGAGGATTTGCTAAATCATAAATTATTGATGTATCTAACTTGCTGGCTTCCGGTGGCTAATAAGACAAAAACACTTACTCCATCTTATAAATCAATAAACCTTTTAAGATAGCTAACTAAGACTTAAAAACGCAACCATTAATCTTGCCTCCATTGCTTATTACTCTAATGACGCGATGGAAGTGTGAGCTATTGACAACACTCGATCTACATGCGGCGTACAGGTAGCACAATGCACTCGGCATCGATTTTATTAAAATGCAAAATTTAGTTTGAACCAAAAGGCACACACACCTTCCTTCTGGACCAATCAATAAACATGGGAGCAACCAGAATCTCATCTCGACAGCTAGATTTCAAAACTGGTTATGTGGGGAGTAAAAAAATTAATACTAAAATTTCCTTCATCATAACTACATAACTATGGTTGTGATTGTAGAGAGAGGTTTATTTTACAGTCATACTTGTACAGAAAGGTGCTGTGACTGTAGAGAGGGGTTTATTTTACAGTCATACTTGTAGAGAGGTTTATTTTACAGTATATTATATATTCCCATGCGTGCTATAAATTAAATCTATTAAAATGCAATGTGTTTGTGTCAAATTTTTAACAAATTTACATTTTAAAATTTTTATCATAATAGTGGGGATAGTTATTATTGGTTGTTATTTAAGAAGGTATGCTGACTCATCACTTTTATTCAAAGAAAACCATGTAATCTGGAATGATTCATCACTCTTATTCAAAGAAAATCATGTAACCTGGAATAACTCACTGGTGGTCCTTAAGGGTGGTTGCTATTTAAGAACGCAGGCTGATTCATCACCTTTATTCAAGGAAAACCATGTATCCTGGAATAACTCATTGGTGGTTCTTAAGGGGCAGAGTTTCACTCCTCCCAGATATTTCTGGGTCTTGAGCCCTTAACAAGAAAGACGAACTCTTAACCAATCAGAAACAGTTTTAATTCATACTCCAGAACCATGTGAATTTTTTTATGACATCAGTCATCAACCCTCTCAATTCCATCAAATTATAAAATTAATAATATTAAAATTGATTTTATGTTTTGAGATTATTACTTAAAGAAGAACTTTTAAAATTGGTTTGAACTTCTACCTGATTGTCAGGTATCTTTGTTATCTTCCATGGTAAAACTACCTCTCTGGAAAGATCTGCATCATTAAATCCTAAATGACCTTGTAGAATCTATGATCTCTTCCACATGGGTTTGCATAGTACGTGAATGATCATGGATGGCTATCAAAACAGTTAGAAAATCATTTAAGATGATTCTATTCTTCGCAATATTTTCTCCCATCTTGATTTTGAACGGGCAAGGTTCTCGGGTCAGATTTAACTCTGTGTTTGCTAAGCTTAATTGTAACTCCTATCTTACAATTGATTTGATTATGAGTAAGCAAAGCTCAAGGCTCAAACTTTACTCTGTGCTTAGGCTCAATTATAACTCACCACGGGTCCAGAGGAATGATGAATATATCATTGTATATCTCTGTTTACAAACTAAGTTAAACCAAACAACATCATTTTAAAAGTGGGCATAGCTGGAGTCCTGCTAAAGAAAAAAGAACGCCTTAGTCTAAAGTTAGATCTGGGAACTAACCAGTTGGCTAATTATTGTTAATGAAGTTAGATCTGAGGTTACAGACAATGCATTTGAAAATTTTAAAACTAAAGTTTCAAAAGTAGAAACAATTTTGAAGATCACAAGATGGGAACTAAGCAGTTGGCTAATTATTGTTAATGAAGTTAGATCTGAGGATTATTACAGACAATGCATTTGAAAAATTTAGAACTAAAGTTTCAAAAGTAGAAACAATTTTGAAGATCACAAGATGCAAGGAAATCAATAATGATTTACACAAATCTATTAATTGAAGAATTTTTATAGATAAGACTGTGTTTGTAGTTTTGAAACGTTGCAGAAAAATTCTCCAATTATGACAAACGGTGGAAACTTACTTTCTCAGAAAACGATTAATGTTTCTGTTTCTGCCTAGCATAAGGCTCACATTACCTTGTTTAAGTTCCGAGATTAATTCTGAAAGTCTAAATTCTATTTAGACTAAACAAGATACTTCGCAGTGCACACTAACTAATAGGCTATAATATCCAATACAGAACTGGTAAACAAATTTCTTGAGGCTGTTCTCTTGTAAGCTATCTTGCTAGGAATTTAATATTACTAAAATGTGGTGGAAGAAAACTTGTCTTGGTGTACCCAGAAAACTTGTCTTGTGGTGCCCACAAAAGGGCAGCAAGCTCAGGTTGTGGATGCCATGAAGTTCCCACTGAAATTGTAAATATTTAAATTGCACATGATGTGCATAATACTTTCTAACAAATATTACAGTTGATGCATCTGTGGTGGCAATCACAAATACAAACTCTTTTAGAAAAGAACTGCAAGTTTTTCAATCCAAATTAAAATGAGTTACTGATCTCAGAGCAGAGTGGTGGCCCTTGATACGATGCCCGACATGGATTGTTGCACAGATTTATTTATCATTCACAGAATATCATTCAAACAAGAGATCAGATAGGCGACCTCAGAAGGAGTGTTGTAATGGATCATTGAAATTCTCACTACCCCTTCATTCACATCGTTGGTGAACAGGAGATCAGATGAGCATAAAGCTGAGATGAGCCTGTGAGAATACATATGACCACTCCTAATTGCAATACCCCTTTCGTAAAGAGCTTGGGCGATATCGGAGGATTTCTTATACATGTGAACAAAACTAATGGTAGGAACCCTGTATTCTCCATCTCCATTGGCAGGTCCCACTATTCGGACATCTGATCTAGACTTAAGATAGTTGATCAATGCCATTTGCAGAGGCTCCTCTAACAGTTTAGCAGTTCGGAATGCGGCTTCAATGAGCTCCCTATAAAACTTAGAAGAATTCCCTACTTCCAAAGCAGAAACAAACTTCTCAACTTCTTTCACCAAGCCACTCTGTTGTTCCCCATCAGAACCGAAATTTAAGGCCAACACCTCTTCCTGTGCCAAATATTGTAGGTACTCTTGAAGGGCTAGAATTCCAGCACAGGCCTCATGATTAAGGCATCCAAGCTCAAATTTGCTACTGAAATGATGACTGGGAATGAAATAAAAGTTGGGCATTTCATCCTTGATTTCATTGAAAGCATCATGGGTACCAAACAAAACAGCCATGTGAGGGCCACATACCTTATAAGTGCTGAAAGCATACCAGTCCACACCCCATTTTGCTACATCGATTGCACGATGAGGAGCAAAGGCTACTCCATCTGCAATCACTATGGCTCTCTTGCAACCCATCTCATCCCGGACAAATTTAACCACTCTTTCCAAATCAAGGATCTCTCCCAAGACGTTGGAAACATGGGCTACCGCTACAATTCTAGTCTTATTGGATATGAGCCGACCAAGTGATTCCAAGCTTGAGCTGAAGTCCTCATTTACCTTCCAAAACTTTAAAGGGAGGCCTCTCTGTTCTGCCAGTTTAACCCATGGACCAGCATTTGCTTCCTGATTGGCCTCATGAACAATCACTTCATCTCCTTCCTTGAGAACATTGACATAACAGTGGCTGAGAGTTTTTAAGAGTTGTGAAGATGAAGACCCAAATGCAACCTCTCCAACTTCGTCACCATTCACAAATGTTTTCATGAATTTATGAGCAGAGTCCACCACCTCTTTTGCTCTCATGGAGAGCTCGTATCCAGCCCCTATTTGAACATACATAGATCTCATGTAATTAGCCATCGAATCTATCACAATATTGGGGCACAGGCTTGCCCCAGCACTCTCCAGAAAGACTGGAAATTTTTTGTTTGGATCAAAGTAGGAGAAGTGTTTCCTTATCCTTTTGTAGACTGCATCCATTTGGGTGTTGGGAACTGCAGAGAGATTTGAGGCTGTATGTACCTTGTTGTGTAAGCTCATTGTTATTGACAAGGCCATTTGAAGTTATGCAAGACCTGTGTAAGACAGATGCACGATAAAATCAATGAATCAAAATTTAAATTCAGAAAAAATGAACGAAGGCAGGTTATGAAGCAGCCATGCACTAGAGTAACTGAATATAAAATCAATGAAGCAAAATTCAAATTCAGGAAAAAAAAGGAATGAATGCGACCTATAAAGCCATGCACCAGAGTAACTGAATATCGAACATACAGATAATGAAAACAAACAATATATGAACATATACCAATAACCTAGTCGAAGTCTCAGATATCCTCAGCCTCTAGTGCTAACTATCAGCTGTGAAATTCAGCAATAAGACGCTTCTCTAATATAATGGAGGAGTCTCGTCACACAGACGATACAAACAGGACAAGTTCTATTATATTTTTATATTCGAGTGCAATCAATAAATACCCCCTCAGTCCATAGAAGGTAAATACCCCCTCAGTCCATAGAAGGTCAATCAACAGGTATCCCCAATTGGGAGAACTTACATTTTGCTATTAACGGGCAATCAATGAGTACCGCCACAGTGTTCAATTGATTGCAGCATATGTTAATAGATATACCGTGCTATCTAACATGCTTATGATCAAATGGTATATATTGAAAGATATATGAAATGCTTGTTGCTTATCCAAATAAAGGAATCACCAATGTGTGCCTATATATATGGAAATATACATAAAGTGCTTATTCTTTATTCGGATTATGGGATGGGCCACTCTCTCTCTATCATATCGTTGACTATTCTAAATAGTTTCATCACTATTTTAAATTAATTATATATATATATATATATATATATTAATATTTTAATATTTTTTTTTCCTCTCAATATATTTTTAGGTCTTATTAGTAATATATTTTTAGGTCTTATTAGTAAGTGGATGGAATGCTAAGTTATTGGGTGTTTTGGAAGAATGATTGTTATCTTTTCCATTCATGTTCAATTCTTGAAAGTGACATGTTGAGCTATATTGAGCTCTTAATGAGTATATTTTTGTAATGACTTTGAGACCTGATGTTGATTGGCCTTGTGCCTTGAAGATTCTAGGGTTTTTACCCCTCTATAATTGATCTTCAATTATTTCATAAATTATTGTTGTCGGGACTATCTTTTCAAAAAATAAAAACTCTTAACATATTTACACAAATAATTTGTATTTTCATGATTTTGGTTGTGGGGAAAATCTACAAAAGATGTATTTTTGTGATCAATATTCTCAAACTTATGGGGTCTTTGAGGATGACCAAGTTGTTCTTGGAACATTTTTTTACTCTTCGGTCACAAAGCTACCGTTTGGTAAGAAAGTTCACCCCAAGGCGAGTGGAAATAACAACTCGAAGAAGAACTCCATCGATAACTCTGGCTCACGAACAAAGAAACATTGTATCAGGTCCAAGAGGGGTAAGGTGAGAATGGTAGTGGGAAAAGACATCAAGGTGGAGGAAATCTCAGGCATCTTGGGTAGAGTTGTAGTTGGACATTTCAGTGGAAAGATGGTGTGCTTTTAGTCTTTATGAGCCTAGTTGGAGGAAAGTTGGGTACCTCTCCTTGGATACCTGACGAGGTTCCATGTTATGACCAGTGGGTGGCTTTGTTTTTCCCAAGGAAAGAGGACCTAGAATCCATTCTTAGTCACAATTGGAGTTAGGGGTCTTCGGATCTAGTTCTTCGAGAATGGGGGATACATTTTGATCCTCGAAGGGTCACACCATAGCAAGTATGGGAAATTTTACAATGTCTTCCCTTGGATTTTTGGAAAAAGGAGATATTAGAGTTTATTGGTAATAGAATTGGAAAATTCATGAGACTTGAGGAAGATTGGAATTCCAAGTCAGACTGAACATAGTTACCAACTGATCCGGATTTTATGAGCAGAACGAAATGAATACAGTTTATTAAAAGATGTTTAACACAAAATAACAGAGATACAGTAAAAAAAAAATTATATTCAATAAGGAAATAAGTTGAAACTATAAAATACAGCGGAAAACAAGGTTGTTGGAATGGTGGCGGCTTATCTCTGAGAAGAGATGTGACGGTTGTGTTCATTCACAAGAAGATGATTACAATGAGGCTCTGAAGGCCTTTTTACAATAAACAGAAATGTCAAAAACCCTAGACATCCAAAAACCTAACCTTAGGAGATGAAGTGCCAAAAGTCATGTGGGCCCCGTTTGGGTAAGTTAGTACATCAACTTCTTGGGGTCGTAACTTTTGCATATGATCTTTGTTTTAAGTGCATGATATCCCGTTGGAAAGTTCTATCCGAGGACTACACATTTTCTTGCTATCTTATCAAAGATCATTTCTGACTAAGTCAAGCCCTAAAAACATTGTTTAGGGCCTCAAAACAGCCCCGCAAGTCAGGGACCCGAAAACTAGGAAAAAAATTGCCAAACTCGAAAACTGCCAAAATGAACCAATTGGAATAGGTGGGAGGCCACCGACATCCATCTGGATCAATCCTCCCCCCTTAGGAAGCAATGGTCTCCATTGCGTTGAGTTCCCCCATCAAATGAGGAAATTTCTGTTGAATTTGGCCCCGGGTGAGCCACTTGCCTTGGTGTAGGAGCTGCCCTGCTTTGACAACTCGATAAAGTTGGATCATTTGTTGTTGGGTGCCCTTCATCTGTGTGTCCACAATATGATCATTGGATGTCTTTTGCATGCAGTCAGGGTTGAGCTCTGTTGGTTTCAATTGCTCTGCTATCTCTGAGGTGTCCAATAATGGTGGGAAATATGGCCGAAGGAGAGCCACGTTGAAGACTGAGTGCAGGCCAAGGAAAGGGGGAATGTTGAGTGCAAAAGCATTGTCACCTACAGCCTTGGTGATGGTGTATGACCTATATCAGAGTGGTCAAAGCTTCCAATGGGGCCCTGTAAGGCGTTCTTTCTGCAAGTGCAACCAAACTTTGTCACCCACCTGAAACTTATGCGGCACCCGGTGTTGATCATGGCCCTGCTTGTACTTGGCATTGGACTTCTGTAAAATGTCTTGAACCTGTTGGCGGATGTGTTGGATCCTCTCAATGAACCAGGTGGATTTGTCAGCTTCAAGTGGATCAGGGGACGATTCGTTCAAGGTGGTCACCAGGGGTAGTGCAACATCCATGGGGCCCAATGGTTGGAATCCCAACCCCACCTGAAAGGGGTTGTGGTCAGTTGAGCTATGCAGGGCTCGGTTGTAGCCATGTTGGACATAGGGAAGACTCTCATCCCATGTGTGGGGGTGCTTGGAATTGTACATGCGTAGGATATGTACAATCATTCGATTGATGACCTCAGTTTGGCCATCTGTCTGGGGGTGGAAGGTAGTGGATTAGGTGAGCTTGGTATCCAGTAGTGACCAGAGGCTCGACCAGAATTTGTCGAGGAACCGACTGTCCCAATCTAAGACAATGGTTTTTGGGATCCCAAAGTGTACCCAGACGCATTCAAAGAATATCTTGGCAGTGGCCTCTACGGTGATGTTCTTCTTGCAAGCGGCCAGAATCACTATCTTGGAAAAGTGATCAACAACCACAAAAACACAGTCATTGCCCCTCTTGGTGGACGAGAGGCCTGACATGTAGTCCATTGAGATGGATTCCCACAACTTGTCAGGAGTAAGCAGAGGGGTGTACATGCCTTGTTTCTTAGTGGTCGGTTTGGCAATAGCACAGGCGATGCAGGACCTGATATACTTGCCAACATCCTGTCAAAGTTTCGGTCAGTAGAAATGTTTTTGCAACATTGCCACTGTCTTTTTGACGCCAAAGTGTCCTGCCACCCGACTATAGTGAGATTCCCAAATCAGCTTCACGCGCTCGCTTGATGGAACGTAGAGATGACCCAGACGGCACAACATCCCATCCTGAAGATGGAAATTAGAGACCACTGAGTTTGCTCCCAACATTTGGTAGGTGGTGGAGAAGCCAGGGTCTGTCTCATAGAGGTGGGGCCATCTAGAGGTCTCATGGCTGCAAGAGTCTAGCACCGTGGTTAGTACTGTGACTGGAGGTCGGCTAAGGCAATCAACAACTCGGTTTGTACTTCCTGTTTTATACTTGATGTTGAGGTGGAACTGTTGTAAGTATGCGGACCACTTATGATGGTGATCATTATGCAATTTGCCTTGGGTCTCCATGAACTGTAGTGGCTTGTGATCAATGTGGATAATTGTCCCCTTCCCCAGAATGTAATGTCTCCACTGGCAGTAGGCTTACACATTGGAGTACATTTCTTTGTTATAAGTAGGGTACTTACAGACAACATCCGATAGTGTCTCACTACGATACACCACGGGGTGGCCGTGTTGAGTGAGAACGACGCCCACAACATAGTTTGAAGCATCTATCTCGATCTCAAAGGGATGTTGCGGGTCTGGTAATGAAAGTACTAGGGATGAACACAAAATCTCTTACAAGTCATCGAAGGCTTGTTGTTGGGACAGGCCCCACACAAATTTTACCTTACCACCACCCCTGGTTACTTGGTTGAGGGCCCATGCGATATGAGAGAATCCCAACACAAACCTGCGATATAAATTGGCGAGACCCAAGAAGCTCTGAAGCTGAGTGAGTGTGGTTGGGGTTGGCCAGTCACGGATGACCTGGATCTTGGCTAGATCCACATGCACACCATGTTGATCAACGATGTAGCCTAAGTAATTAACCATGTCCATACCAAAGGAGCATTTTTTCAAGTTTTCATATAGTTTGTGCCACCACAGTGTGTGCAGAACCTATTGAATATGTTGCAAGTGTTCCGCCCAAGTCTTGTTGTAGATGAGGATGTTATCCAGATACACCACTACAAAAGTACTAGTGAAAGGTCGCAAGATATCGTCTATCATCCTCATAAAAGTTGTTGGAGCATTTGTCAAACCAAAGGGCATGACCAACCATTCAAAAAGAACTTCTTTTGACTTGAAGGCGGTCTTCCATGCATCTTTCTTTTATATTGGGACCTGGTGGTAACCAGACTTCAGATCAATCTTACTGAAGTATTTGGCCCCCGTGAGGTGATCAAGGATGTCGTCGATTCGGAGAATCGGGTACCAGTTCCAGACTATGATTTTATTCAGGACCCGATAATCAATGCAGAGATGTCAGGTCCTATCTTTCTTCTATACCAGTACGATTGGGCTCCTACAAGGAAATGATCTGGGCCGGATGTGGCCCTTGTGGAGAAGTTCTTGGATCTGCCTCTTGATCTCCTCATTTTCTGATAGAGAGTGGTGGTAGACCAGCCCATTGGGTAGCGGTGTGCCTGGGGTCATATCGATGGGATGCTTGACCTGACAGTGCAGAGGTACCCCGATAGGAGAGGAGAAGATATATGAGTATTCTTCCATGACCTTGTCCACTTGCTTATGTTCTGTGGAGAGATTGGCCGCAGAGGCCCTGGATGTGGCTGCAATCTTTCACTTACTCTGAGAGAGAATCATGAAGAAGACAAATTTCCCAGTCTAAGACATGACCTTCCTGCATTACTTGGCAGAGATCAAGGAAATAACACTAGGAGGGACTTCCTCAGGTATCATGTACAATTTCTTGTTCAAAGTAATAATAACACTACGAGGCCTAGACTCATATACAACATGATGTTTCCATAAATAAGGTTGGCCCAAAAGAAAATTACAATCTTCGAGAGGAGCAACATCACACAATACCTCATCTTTGAAGGGCTTGATGTCGTACGACAGTCGACACTGTTGGTTGACGCGGAGATCGCTTCCTTGGCGAAGCCATTAAGTGGTGTAGGGTTGCGGGTAAGGCGTTGTTGGCAGGGCCATTTGCTTGATGACCTCTGCTAAGATGAGGTTCTTCTGGCTACCGCTATCAACGATGAAGTGCAGCGGGGTGCCTTTTACCCACATCTGCGAATGGAAAAGGTGCTCACCTTCTTCTGGCTCGTCTGGTTCACCAGGCTGGAGCTTGGTGGTAGCAACGGTGGCACTGTGTTCCATGTCAATGATTCGTCTTCCCCTTTCTGGTTCTGACTCAGAGTCAGCACCCGCATCTAATTCAGAGGATTTCACTTCGACCACCGGCGACTGCTTTGAGCGGCAATCAACAGTGTTATGCCAAGGGCTCTTATGGAAGTCGCACCACTTTTCGGTATCCTTCTTTGTCTTTCTGGTGTCCTTTTTTACTTGCGGCTTGGAGTGGTTGTCCTGATACTGTCCATCTTTTCTCAGTCCTTTGTTTTGTAGGTTGGGGCTGCCCTTTCCTATTTTTTGCTACGAGGGGTTCCTAGGCTTGAATTGTCGTGTCTTTTGTTTGAGCTTCTACTCGATTTTGACGACATATCGATAGGCCACTCCCAAGGACGAGATGTCCAGAAATTCCATTTCAGTTTGGATGTATCTATGTGGAGCACCACGATACTTGAGCACCAGATGTCGCTCTGAATCTTTGATACCCTGCTTGGTGCGTAGGGTATGGAAGATATTTGTGAAATCTGGTACTGCTTGGTCTCTTTCTTGCCGTAGTGTGGTCCATTTGGTATACAAGTCGTCATAACTTCCGACAGGGTAGTATCGTTCCTTAATAACATCCTTGAAGGATTCCCAGGTGGTCGCGACTATAAATAATGAGGGTTCCTCTGTTTCCTTTTGGTCACAGAAAGTTTCCCACCAATCTTTGACATGGGGAACGACTTTGAGGAGCGCAAAAGTAATTTTTTCTCTATTTGAAAAGTTATGGATAGAAAAATACCCTTCTAGTAGATTCAACCACTTGTATACAACATCTGCGTCTATCTGACCTTCAAATATAGGAATATCAAAGTTTATTTGTACCTTGAAGGGGGGCGGCGCCTCCACTCGAGGAAGATGTGTCACCTGTTGGTAACCGCCGAAGGATTTGCGTGAAACTATACATCATCGCGTTCCTCTGTTGCATGAGGGCTTCCTCAAGCAACATTTTGAAAGGACCTCTTGTCCCGTCATCTTTCTTTTCTCCTGCCATGAGAGGTCGTTTGGGTGTGCGAGAGCTTTTGTCCTCAAGCGAAACAAGCTCGAGACCCAATTCTTTGTACCCTGACCTCGTTGGGGACATGCATTAAGACAACAAGGAGCAGACCACTATGATACCATTGATCCGGATTTTATGAGTAGAATGAAATGAATACAAATTATTAAAAGATGTTTAACACAAAATAACAGAGATACAGTAAAACGGGCTTTCTATTCAATAAGGAAATAAGTTGAAACTGTAAACTGCAGCAGAAAACAAGCTTGTTGGAATAGTGGCGGCTTATCTCTGAGAAGAGATGTGACGCCTGTGCTCATTCGCAAGAAGATGATTACAATGAGGATCTGAAGGCCTTTTTATAATAAACAGGAATAGACATCCAAAAACCTAACCCTAGGAGATGAAGTGCCAAAAGTCATGTGAGCCCCGTTTGGGTAAGTTAATACATCAACTTCTCAGGGTCGTAACTTTTGCATACGATCTTTGTTTTAGGCGCACAATAGCCCGTTGGAAAGGTCTATCCGAGGACTCTACATTTTGTTTCTATCTTATCAAAGTTCATTTTCGACTACAACGAGCCCTAAAAACGTTTTTTAGGGCCTCAAAACGGCCCCGCAAGTCAAGGACCCGAAAACTAGGAAAAAAAACTGTCAAACTGTCAAACTGCCAAAATGAACTAGTTGGAATAGGTGGGAGGCCACCGACATCCATCTGGATCACCAACTTAACAAGAACTCTCTAGATTTCTCATTTTTTCAAGGGTCGCATTTTTTACCCCGTTTTAAAAAGTGGTGCTATCGGTAGCACCCTTGTTTTTATGGTGGTTAAAATTCAAACTCATCGCATTGACAATTGATGTCATTGTGATGTCATTGTCGCCAAAGACTTTAAAATTACACTCAAATAAAAAAGCATTGCTACCAGTAGCACTGGTTTTTTTGGGGGAGTTGAAATTATAACTTAATTGAAATCATTCCCTCGACAATTGATACCTTCATTGATAAACAACTAAAAATCGGCTCCTAAATCATTCCTCGGATTTTTATTTTTTTATCTTTTAAAAATTACATTAAAATATATATATATAAATTGGACAAAAAAAAAATTGCAAGTTAGTTTAAAAAAAAAACACTTATTATTATTTTTTGTTTGTTTGCTAGTTTATCTATGACCTGCGGGACTAGCCTGTGGCTGAGAAACTGTGACTCAGGGGCATCTAAGCTGTCAAAATCACTCGAGGATCATACCCATCTTGAGCCACACCAACCCTTAACATGGTTGCATTTTTTGTCCCCGCAGGTTTCGAACCGGTGACTTTAACATCACAGAGTGCCTTAACAACACACTATGTCACCGACTGTCCTACTCCTCGGGGACTAAAAAATAAAAACACTTATTTTAAAAACAAAAACTCTAACCCGAATATTTGTTTTTAAGAAAAATTAAAAAACTAAAAACACTTAAAAAGAAAAGAATTGAA
>ML792274.1:50564-95061 GCA_009831015.1 Picea engelmannii | reverse complement strand
AATTGTTGTTTTTTTTAGAAATTTTAATTTTTTTTCATATCATTTTAGAGTTTTTTTTTCCAACCCTTTTTTTTAATGTTATGTTTTTTAAATTTTTTTTTTTTTTAATTTGGGTTTTCAATATATTTTTTTAAATGTGTTTTTTTTCTTCATTTAAAAAAAAATTACGAATATTTTCTTCTTTTTATTTATTTATTTTCCAATGTTAATTTAAGAAAAAAATGGTTAGTAAATAAATTTTAAAGTGACCATTTTGTATCCAGCTTTGGGTTTTTTTTTCGCATAGGGATCTATTGTCAAAACCACAGCTTCAATTAGGTCGTAATGAGCCATAATTTTAACATTTAGAAAAATCTTTTTGTTTTAGTTACCGTCAATTTTTTATTTAGGTGTTAATTTTAAGGTTTTTCTGAGCTACTATATGAGTTTTGAAAGCCATGCTTGAAAAATGTTGTAATTTTGATCATGTTTGAGAAAATGGTGCTACTAGTAGCACCACCTTTTGATTTGGGGGTTGATTTTCATGTTTTTTTATGCAAAAATATGGGTTTTTTGGGCCAGAGTTCTCGTTTTGAGGTCACAGTTCTCGTTAAGTCGGTAACTTTGTTATTGTCGATGGGTTTGGCTGTTAATTGAGGTTGATCTCAAGGATGGTCTTTTGGAAGAAATTGAGTTCGTTTCTGGAAGCTTCTCATGGGTGCAAAAAATATACTTCTAGAGATTGCCTTTAAGATGTTATGGTTTTCAAGAGATGGGTCACACGCAGGTGAATTGTAATAATGGCTCAAGGTAGACTCCTTCTTTTAAAAAATCCTAGAAGGCTAAGGATGTTCAAAAAGAGCCGACAGAGAGCAGCAAAAGTCAAGCGAAGAAACGTCCTATGGAGAGAGACTCCTTGGTGCATATGTCGGGAAATAGGGAAAAGGAACAACCAGTGTTCACTAAGGTTCCCGACAAGATAACAAAATCTTCTCTTGGTAAATTTTCTCTCTCTCTCACTCTTTCTCACTCAAGAGGGAGAAAGGGTTCTTTGAATGTTTCCCAACCTTTGATGGTTTGGTCCTTGGATATGCCCTCAAGTCCACTTGAAGCTCTTACATATTCTCCCTTTCCCACCCTTTCCTTTGGTCCTCATGACGTGGATTCAGCCATCGTTAACCTCAATCTAAGATCTCTTCATTAGGATGCTCTTCGTTTCTGCCTAGGAATGTTTCCTGGCCAGATGGAGTGGTCAACGGAACTCCCCTCCCTCGACCCTCTAACACTTTCTCTCCTTCGGTATCTAAGGATTGTGCCTCTAAGCCTTCTCTTAAGTCATATTATGATCTTTGTTCATGCCAGAAGATTAAGGATTATGTAGTCATTGAAGGTGGACTAGCTCCAAATAAGCCATCGGGGGTAGAAGTTGGAAGTATGTCACATCTTTCTTTGACATAATTGCAAGAAAAAAATGATATAAAAGTGGCAAGCCAACCACCATTGTTTAGGTCCTTGGAGCAAGGAAATCATGTACCAAAGGATCCCAATGATTTTCCTCTCATTTAACGCATGTGGGGTTGGTGGTTCCCCTAAGCACCTAGCCCTCAAAAGACTCATCGAAGTATTCACTCTGAATATCATCTTGATTAAGGAAACTAAGTTCTCTAGATCCAAGGTAGTTGATTTTTTTTCTCCTTGGATCAAAGACGGGTCCTTTATTTCTTTAGATGCAGATGAACTATCAAGGGGTATCTTAATGGCTTAGAGTCCTCAGATGAAAGATAATTCCTCTTCCTCCTTTAACTCATGTTTACATGTAGATTTAGAGGTTAGAGACCTGAACATTTCAATTAGGGTCATTAATCTTTATGGCCCTTATATTGATAAACATCCCTTATGGGAAGGGCTAGCCTCTTCATGATTTCTTTTTGGTCAAAACATAGTTCTGGGGGGTGATCTGAATCTAAAAATTTCCCTCAGAGATGTATGGGGGGTACACGTCTGGAAAGACCCCTTAGAAGACTTTTTTTCTCATCTCTTTGATGCCTCCCATTTGGTCAACTTGGAACCTCTTAAGTTGTCCCCTACTTGGAGGAATGTTAGAAAAGGAGAAGAAAGTATTTCTAAACGGCTTGGAAAAATTCTCATTTCAAATTCCCTCTTGAGAGGTCCTTGGATAATGAATTCTTGTGTAGGATCAGGGGGTCTTTCATATGATTTGTCGATCCTCTTTAAAATGGAGAAAGCATAGTGGAAACCTCCTTCTTCGTTGAAGTTCAACCATGCATGGTTTCTCGAAGAGGACTATAAGGTT
The DNA here is from genome assembly GCA_009831015.1 of Picea engelmannii. Taxonomy (NCBI): domain Eukaryota; kingdom Viridiplantae; phylum Streptophyta; class Pinopsida; order Pinales; family Pinaceae; genus Picea; species Picea engelmannii. The sequence goes on along the minus strand of ML792274.1, from coordinate 92,768 downwards.
TTATCTCCTCGACTTGGACCCACCTTTAGGTAGGGACATGTGTTTCTACATGCATCAATTCACTAACAATCCAATAAAGGTAAAAAAAGTTACCAAGGACTGGGTCGAAGTCTACAAGAGACGCTCACAGTGTCTCTTTAAGGAGACAAAGATAAAAATCAGCTCACTATTTGAGAAAAATGAGAAGGGTGTTTTGTCAAAAGAGGAGATCACAATTTTAAAATCTCTGGAATATCAAAGAAAATACCTTTTGGCCTAAGAAGAGATTGCATGGCGTTTAAAGAGTAGGGCCATTTGGATGGAAGAGGGTGACAACAACACCAAGTTTTTCCACTACTTTGTGAATTATTGGAAGAGTCTAAACACCATTTGGGAAATAAGAAATTGGGAAGGGGTGATGGTAAAGTCCTTTGCTGACAAGGCAGAGGCTAGTTTCCACCACTTCAGTAGAATTTTGAAAACCAAACTCTTCACCATCCACATCTCATCCATATTGACCTCCTAATCATAGTGATAGGAGGTATTCTCTCTCTATCAAGGTATCAAAATTTTTATTGTCGTGCCTATTTGTATGATAGTAGTTGTTGCAAATAAACAATTAAGAAGCATAAACGATATAATTTTGGATCAGTACCCACTATTAAGACTAATTGTGGTTTGATTGATAATTTCTTATGGTGACATTTTAGCTCTTGTTTGAGGGAATATTTTCTATTATTTTCCTTAATTGTACAAGCATACACTTATTGTCACTCTTTCTAATTGATTGACCATAATATCATTCTCTTCACATGTTTTTGGATCCATTTTTGTGGCTTCTCTTATTTATGCATGCAACCAAAAGAATCATTTTTATATCGACAAATAGTTTATTTTATCTCAAACTGTATTTAGAGCAATTGTTGAGCCTTTTAACCCTTTTCCCCAAAATTGTGTGAATGGATCTCTTTGTTTCATTGCTTGAAGTATTCTTGTTGATATTAAACACTTTCCTTATTCTATTCTCCATTGAATCGTTCTCAAGTTCAACAAGACTCTTTGTTTCTATGATTAGAGTGTTATTGTTGATATTCTACACTTGCCTTAGCAATAGTTTTGTTGGATCACTTTCAGCTCCAACATGTTGTTTTCCATCTTCTATGACATTTCTTTGGACACTATCCATGATAGCATTATGGTATTTGATTCCCTAGTTTGATTGTTCATTCATATGCTTGTTTGAACCCATTTTTCTTTATCATTTCCAAAAAGGTTTAAGTGAGATTGTTTTCAAGGCTACAATTCTAAAATCTAACTCTATGCCTAAACTCATGTTTGATTCACAAATTTCGCAAAGGCTCATGTGAATATGTTTTGGAACATGCATTACCAAATGAATCTCCATTGAAATCTTGCATGAATCTTTTCATGGTCAAGATGTTGTCATCATTGGTCATCACTATGGTCCCTACCTAATTAAACATTAAAATGGTATTATTGTAATGTCCATTTTATTTTATTTTTTCATTTTTACTATGTCTTTCCCAAGCATACACTAAAGGGCAATGTTGGGATGTAATACTTACTCAATCCAATATATGAATCATTTTGTTGATATTTTAGAGACTGACATGTGGTCTCAAGGTTGTCGTTTATGCCATCTTTCCTATATGTGTTTGTCCTCGGGTCAATCTTAAAGTAGGATGTTAGTGTTATTATGGCTAAACTTGTGTTGATAATGTAAACCTTTAAGGTGTGGTCCCAATAGATTATGTGTATACACTCTTAGTAGTCATCCTATGTTGATGAGTGTTCGTAGGGGGCGCTAATGGACCCACGTTTACAAATAAGGGTTGCATGTAAATATGCGCTAACTCTTATTTATATATATATATATATATATATATGAATGAGGTTGTTACCTCATTTATATTGATTAATATCATCAAGAAAATATTTGATCATTAATGATAATCGCCAAATCTTAAGGGTACTTTATAGTATCTCGCGTTATGGATTATTGAGTTTATTAATAATTATTATGTGCATGTCATTCATGCCCTAATACCATGAATGAGATGATCCAAATATTAAGGGTACTTTATAGTATCGTGTTATGGATTATTTTTATGATGTGATTGTATTATATTGGGTTTATTAATAATTATTATGTTCATGTTGTTCATGCCCTAATACCATGAATGAGAAGGTGCAGAGTAATGTGTTATTTGATTTTTAGATATTTTTCCTACTTATAACTCAAGCCTATTAAAGTTTAGAATGATATAATCATTTTAAAATTAAAGTTTCTATTTAATAAATACATGTACAATCTAGAACAAAGAAAGAGATTTGGAAAGTATTTTTAATATATAAATAAATTAAAATAGTTCACATCATAATTACAAAAAGGCAAAGCCTCGAATATATAGTAGGGTTTAGATTAGGTGTCCCCAAACCCATTAAACCTAGGACCACAAATGCCACCTATTAACCACCAATGTGGGTTATAATTTCCCACTAAGGGTGAACCATAAATGATATTAATGGCTACTAGGATCACCAATCGATATTAAGATAAGAATACGTTATGGTGCATTAATTACATTAAATACACCAACAAAACCAATGTAATATCTCTCTTGCATTTGATACATGTGATTAGTTAAATTATAAGGTTCACCTTGTGCCTAAACAATAGTAATAATAATAGTATCTAGGGAACACAAAAAGTGATGTGAATTGGGTCTCAACCCTCTATAGAGATGGAGATCAATGATCTCAAGTTTGTAATTTCATTTAGGATCTCATTGTTTCAATGAATTTTTGGATAATACATGAATAAGCTTGGATACTTCAAGCATCTTAGATTTTTATGCATCGAACTTTTTTTATTTATTGTTTCTAAATTGTTCTTAATTAACATTCATTCTTCTTTGGTATTCCATATTTATCAAATTATGGACACATTTTATTGCTACATTGTTTATATTAAGAATCTTTTTATAGAAAGTTTTTGGGTTTTCCTAAAATATTAGATCATAAGACATTCAATTAGAAAAGAGTTTTAAGTTTAAGTACATATATAAAACTTTAGAAAGTTGAGTCGGTCATACAATAAATTATGATATTTAAGCAGCAATTGTGGGAAGTACAAGTTACCTCCAAAAAAAATTATACGGAAATGACTTCATCTCACTTGATTCTTTTTCAACAATTATTGATGCAACTCTAGTGACTAAATTACCCATTCCTTTCAAACTTGATGGTCTTCTCAAAATTCCATATAAGATTATAGCCACATAAGCATTCTCTACTCCACTAGTGTCTATAGGGACACAAGGTGAAGGAGGTTTGTATATAACTTCACATTTTACTGCAATGTAGGAGTCACACACACCATCTAGGATAGATATAAGGGGAGAATAATAATGTGTATTTTTTGAAACTAAGATTGGACTTTTCTTGAACTAAAATCACACAAATCCCTTGATTCATTATTATATGAAAAAACAATATCACCATCCTCAAATATAATATCCTTACACAAAATAATGTCATGGACACAATGTCAACACATGAAGCAAATAAGAATGAGAAACTAACATGTTGTTTCTCATCAAGACTTATTTCGATTTGATATTGAAAAAAAACCATTCTAAACTTTATAGGGGGACTAGATCTTTTTCTTTTTTTATCAAGGAACCCATGGTATTTACCCTTGAAATAATGCAAATGAACCAGTAAACACTAAGTAAAGAGATACCTTGAAAGTTCTAAAACTAACTCACTTACTTTTCCTTTTCCTTTGTAATTAAGAATATACTTGAAACTTAGCATTCCTACATATTATGTTATTTCTATAGTTAATGGTCTACTTTTCCTTAAACAAAAAAATCTCTCTCCAGAATATTCTCAATAAGATTCATACCAAAACTCTCCAAAATATTCTCAATAGGATTCATACCAAAACTTTTTCTTATGCACATGACATGTCACTTTAAGTAAGCATAAGATTTTTTGGTAGGAAAACCATGACTAAATATTAAGCTCTCTTTGCTAACTAGTTATATCTAAGTTCAATTTATTCCTAGTTTTGAATTGTTTAAGCATTGTAGCCATCCTACTAAGCATGGTGTTTTCACTTGGTTTGTTATCAAAAGTTTTAAGAGAATCTTATGGATAATTAATGGAAACTATATTTTTGTGTTATAATATAACACATATAGTATATGTGTTATATTATAACACATATACTATATGTGTTATATTACTAAGTGTTTCAAGTATTTTTCTATATTAAATATAGATCTAGTTTCTAAAAATTTGTAACAAAATAACTAAAATGAGAAAAGGATTATGAAGATTGCATAAATCTTGTATCTTATTAAGGTTGTTGAGAAAAGCTTGAGGAGGAAATCCCCATTATGTGCACAAACTCTCAATTTATTCACCAAAAGACCCAAATCCTCCACAATAATTACTCCACTACTCCTCAAATTTTCTTCCTTAATACTTTTCCTATATTCCTGTAAGGCCTACTATTTTTTCTAATTCTGGTTTAGTGATATCATGTGTAAGGACTGTATTTTCTAGGTCTAGTTTATTTTCATTGTTTAATCTTGACTTGGATATCTACATTATACGATGGTTTTCAAAAATAGAACTAAAACTAAATTCAAGAATCAATTTCCTATAAGCATGCTAGTTATAAAACAAAGAAGGAATTTTATACAAAACTACTTAAAAATTCAAAATGAAAACCTTGTTTAAGTTATTGTTTGTAGGATTTTTAATACGTATAATTCAGCTAACTACCAATAAAGTATTCTCATGAATTTTCATACCATCTAAAAAATTTCAACAAATAATGGAAAAAAAAAAAACTTAAATAGACTTGATTAAATTTACTGGCTTCGCAGATCAGCTAGAATTACTTTGATTAAGGGTATATACTAGCATCAATTGGTGTTGGATAGATGACCCTCCTTCCAACCAACCCCTCAACAAGATGGCTAAGGGTCCCTGATACTACCTTCACCAAAACTATATCATACTTCCAAATTAGAAACATAATTCCTTCAACGTGCATTCTTTTAGCCTTACTCCCCCTCTTCATCACACATAGAGGAAATGCATAGCAATATCAACAATGTGTAACACTCACATAAATGACTACAAACCAACAACACCAATGCAACAAGATGATAAACCAAATAGACCATAGATTCAAACCGCCTTCATTGAGAAAAAGAAGATTAGAAGACCCCCTAATTTTATTTTCCCCTCCCTTTAATTCTCCCTCTTGGTATATTTATTCCTAATTAATCATTGTTTTGCCAAGTGATTATGATGCCTATATTATAACATGCAAGTTTTGTTTTTAATTAGTCATTTTCATTTTCCTTTTATAGTTAACTTTAAAACTTTCCTATATTCATAATATGGAGTTTCATATATATATATATATATAGAGAGAGAGAGAGAGAGAGAGAGAGAGAGAGAGAGAGAGAGAGAGTAGTTTGGCATAATTAGATGTCGCTAGGTAATTATGTATTTGGAATATATATATATATATATATATATATTCCAAATACATAATTACCTAGCGACATCTAATTATGCCAAACTATACTATATCTTCATATTGTAGAATGATTGTGCAATAATACTATCAAACAGAAATAACCAAATAAACATTGGGTATTATAGCTCCTTCTAGCAAAGTTATGAATGTAAAGAATTGAGCTACTCTACTCTACTTTGGCAATCGCTTCCAACTCCCTGCATCCAAATATCCTTCTCCTCCATATAGGAGTTCAGAAGGGAGTGGTATCAGTAGCCATCAAAAGCCGCTAGAGTGATCTTATATTCCTTTGCATTCTAATAGTGTATGGTTCAAGGAATGTTATACATTGAGTTATGCATCCCTAAAGCAATTGTTTGGTAATGTTGGGTTTACCGTTTATGGACACATATAAACCATGAGGCTCAATCTCGACCCTTTATTGGCATTTATAAATAATAATACGAGTTCCCTTTGAGGTCAATGTGGTCTCCTTTGGACTATTGTGGGTATTAAGAAGATTCTCATAGTCCCTTGCCACATTTCGACTTCCCTTCCAAACCCATGCCCTTATTAATTCATTGAAGCAATTTTTTACCTAAGTGTGAATGGTTTTGTGTGTAGTTTTTATAGTTGTTCACCCAACATTGGAAGAGAATGTTGTTGGCATTACAAATGTATATGATTGCATGTAAATCATGGTGGAACTCTACCCCTGATGTTGGAGTTAGGGATGAGTAATAAGTAGTGTTTTTCATGGTTTGGTTACATACCCAACCTGAGTAACCAGCAATGAATCTCAGCCTCTCAATATATTTTAAACCTCGGATATATATAACAAATACCAGGCTTGTTTGGGGTGGAAAGTGCAGGGGGAATTATCTATGATCTTGAGAAATAGATAAAAAGAACCTATGTCTAGTGTCTAATACAAGAAACAAATAATCAGGTTGATACATATGCTCTCCTACAAGGCCTCCTTCTTGCTAAAGAAGCCAACATCAAAAATTTGATTGTTGTAGGAGACTCAAGTGTGATCATAAAATATATGGTTACAAAACTGGCTCCAAAGGATAGTAAGCTTTATTTAATCATTGAATGTATTAACAAGGAGGCCAAGAACCAACTCAAGGTCTCGTATTTCCAAGTTTTGTAGGACCTAAACTCGGAAATAGACTTGTATGTAAATAAGGCATCAACACTTAAACAATGTGTATTAGAAAAAAATGGGGGGCAATCATATTGCATCGTCCCCTAAGTTTTTTTAATCAGGTCTTATGACATGTTGCGTCCATAATAAATATCATAACTCACCACATCCAAAACATCAATCTCATCATGCGGGGGGGGGATTTGCAAGGATGCAATCCCATCTGATCTATTTACAATTCATAACTATTGTCTAGCCTTTAGAACTCATTGCGTTTTTTTTTTGTAGGCAAGGTGGGATTATGGATTGGAAAGGATCGTATTGTGCTTGTTGGAAAATTCTCAGGCTACTAGATACTCTGGTAATAGGTTCTTTGTTCCTTGAAATGTTTTTTTAGTATCAGGGTCTCTTCATTTTATGATTTTGAGAAACTAAGTGGTTAGTTATTATAGCGTGGAATATTATGATTTTTGTTAGGCTTATGTTCTTTTGTGTTTCTTTCTACACTTGGAAATTGGGACACATAAAGTGTTTATTCAGGGTCTAAATGTCATTCTATTGTCATGCAAGAACCTGCTTGTTCACCATTTATTTTATTTAAGAAACCAATTAGGGCCTCTAATTGATATGTCACAAAAATTTGAATCACTTCTCTTGGGTCATGGTTAGAGTTATTTGTCTCAAGATATTTCCTTCAAGTTCCTTTTTTTATGTGGAACACCATTGTTTCAGGTACCCTTAGTCTATGGAACAGAGGATATCTCTTGTTTGCAGGATCCATACTCAGATATCTTGTTGGAAATTTGACTCTATATTCAGTTAGTTCTATTATGGCTCAAAAAATCATGGATCAAAGAGATGATCTAGAATTCAAAAGGACATTGAGAGGGTATGAAGAAATTATCTAGTGAAACAGAAATTCCTTGTTCTCGTTAACTACTAAAGTGCATGAGAATTAGCATTGTTTTGCCTCACTACATGCAACTATTATGAATCTATTGGTTCAACAGAGGTGGAATCTAGATGTTTTATAAGTTGAATGCAGCATGTGGAGAAACTTGGCAATCAACCTCTGCAAGGAAGCCCAACCCAAAGCCTCCAACAATAGGATGTCCATCAATTCAACCCAAGTAGAGTTCAAAGAAGAAGAAATGATTCATCAGATGAAAGATGCCATGGATGTCAAGTAACATAATTCTCTTCCCTCAAATGTTGATCAAGAGGAGGCAAACACCTGACATGTTTTGTGTTAAATTTATAAGTATTTTAAAGTTATATGTCTTTTAGGAGTTTGCAAAAGATAGTATACTTTCAAGAATATCTAGAATGTATTAACCTTAGATACTAGTAGACTCTTTTATTTATTTTCTGAGAGATGTCATTTTGAGGAAGAACTCTATATCATCCTTCATGTATGCTCACTACTAGTTGCATCCTTTTTATAATATAATATTATCTAGTTTTGGTTATAAGAAAAAACTACCAAGCTTTTGGTTTCAGTCTTATGCCATTATTAGGAGGGTTGCACATCATGTTTGGATGTTTATTTTGTTGTTGTAAAATCTTGATATGACACCCATTTTGGACAAGTCAAAACTCCATTTCAAAGCATGTATGCATTTTGTCAAAAAATGATATATATGATAGTGTTGTAGATGTTGTTCATAATGCTTTGATGAATACCTAGTTTGTGTTAATTTCCATATTTGGAATATTTATATAGTTGTTAATTTAGTTGAAATATGTCATTTATTTTTTCATAGTTTTCATTTTAATCTAAGTATATGGTATATCATGGGTGGAAAGTGTGGGGGGAGTCTTCATGATCCCAGGGGGAACAAGATTGTACATTGTGCCTGAGGGCTATGAAATGTGTTGAACAATCTAGTTGAATCCTACTCATTGTAGCGTGGACTTAACATTTCTAGGAAATATGGAATCGGGACCTTATTTGTCCTCGAGGACTCAATGTTAATCATCAAGGCAATGATAACCCAATATAAACCTATAGGGATCAATATCCAAGGCATCGTTGTGTGAATCTCTTTGACAAGGTTAATCTCTTTCACATTAGGAGGGAAATGAATGGTGAGGCAGATGTGTAGGAAAAATTTTCCACTTCACTAAATCCCAAAATCATTATTGAAATTGGGGATTATTATCAAGACACAATCCCCTAATATTTATTATCGGTAGGTGGTGTTGATTAAAAATTATGGTTAAATGGTCATTAATGAATGTCCCTTATGTATGGCATCCCTCGAGGCCACACAATCCAAGTATTTGGGGGAAATATAGAAAGAAAAAGTGATCCCATGTACTCATTTACTTCAGTAGTTCTTTCTCACAAGATATCAAGACACATATATAAAACGGGTTCACATGCATGGGATTAATCCAGTGAGTGAACCATATAAACTATGCTCTAGAGGGGTGGTATGGCAGAGGACAGGCTCTATTCAGGAGGGTAAGTGCATGTGTCAAAGCTCAAATACCTAGAATTAGCAAGATCTGGACTCATTTATTGAGCTATTGTTGTGGATGGTGAAAGTCGGCAAGATGAGGTTTCTCCGTCGAATTATTGTTCGTAATGTTTTGATATACTTCAATGTGTTCTCGTTATTCCTTCACGTTGGATTGTTCTTGTGTGACATGACAGTTCCATCCACCTGAAGTAGAGGAGTTGGGGGATTTATTCTCACTCGATGTCTTGACTCAGGGTATAAAGTGCCAATGCCCATTTTATCAAGGATAGACATGCAAGAAACAAGGGTCGATTGTGCAACTATAGCAAGTGAATATCTCCAAGAATTCAAGCAAGTTTTGTCCAGACATGAAGAAATAACTCATGCTAACAGTAGCACTATTTTGGTCATTTCCTTCAAGGTGGCAGAACTGGAACACTCCATTACAACCTAGAGAGCCAAATTCTCGAATCTTATTCTCACTCAAATCATGTTCCCATGGAAATTGAAGGTGCAAGCACACATCACTCTAGCGAGGAGCAGGAAGATCAAGAGAGAATGGAAATGTAAACTAGTATGAATGTTTTTTAGATTCATATTCATTTTGCGTTAGTTCATTAGGAAAGTTACTAGTAGAAATACTTGGAAAATTTATTTTTGTCTGTAGATGTAAAAATAGAACTGTGCTTTGGTTTCTGGAAGTACAAAATACAATATATGTAATCGTTGCTAGCCTTGAGGAAAAAAAACCTTATGTGTGTGTGTGTAGTTCCGGTTAAAAAACAAAAATAGTATGGTATTATTAATTTAGGATGTAATGCATTTTAAATACAATGAAAATATTGTTTTTAAATATTTTTTAGCTCTTTTTTTACATATTTATTTGAACAAAATAAATCTTTTTTTTAAATATTATTTAAAGAAAAATCTTAAGGATTTTACTACCACAATTTTTTTTTGTTGAAAAAAATAAAGTTGTGATTTTATTTATTTATAAATAAAATTACATTCCTCACATTCCCCAATGGCATTTCAGATGAGTTCTAGTCATGATATCCCCATCATTTCAAAAAACTTACATCTCCAGTTCATTTAATTGTTATCTCATGTCTATGTCTCACATTCAATTATCCTCCAGGTAAAACTTATATTTCTAAATCCTTTATAGCTTTCCCCTTATCCATAATCTTATAAATAAATGTTTCTACAAATATCCAGTTACAATCCCCATTCCACCAAAAATAAAAATAAAAAAAATATATGAGCACAAGTGACATCAACTCCAATCAAGCCTAGTGGAAAGGCTCATGTTCATAAAAAGTAGAGGTACCCTCTACTACTTCTTCGATTATCTATTTCCTCATGTCCAACAATAGGCCCTCTTTCAAAAAAAAAATCAGCCTCATTTTTTTGTTCCTTGTATATGTGACAAAAAGAGAGGGATTGGAATAGTACTTTCAATCTTTTTTCTTCATCGAATATAGGTCAAAGTAATAATTTTTCCAGTTAACTCTTGCCCCACATCCAATTTATTACCAATTGTGAATCACCAAATACTTGTAAATTTAATGCACCATGTTTAACAACTAATATAAGAGTAATTTTGAGTGCCAGTAACTCTGCATTGTTATTGGTGCCTCTTCCAAATGTTTCCTTGTACTTAAGACAATGATTATCATTCAGGTGTAATATACCTCCACCCCCACATACTTGTGAATTATTCTAAGAGGTAACATCAAAGAAATCCCAATATACAACCTTGTCTATCACTACCTCCCTTAATTTCCTTTGAGGATTTTTTGGATTGGTTTGCGGGAAATGTTTTATAATTCTCAAGCTCTGAGTTTCACACTGCAAATCTAATACTACTTTCTCCTCAAAAAGGTTTGTATTACTTGTGAGCCACAAACCCCAACCCGCGATTAGTGGTAGAGCTTTGAAATTATCTACATCTTTGTTATTTGTCCAAATTCAAAGCCCTTCCTCAATATATTCTCCTATCAAATCATCCTTGAAACCAGTTATATTCCCTAATTGATTCCAAACATACTTTATGAAACCATAGTTCATCAATAAGTGCATCGTTGATTCCTCATCACCCTTGCATAGGGGGAATCTACCAAGTCTCTCCATTCCTCTTTTCTAACATAGGTCCCAAGTCAAAATTCTGTTATTTAAAGCAAGCCACATGAATATCATGGACTTCATAGGGAATTTTTACTTCCAAATGATCTTCCACTACCAGTCATTCTAGTTCATTGCAATTTTTTCACACAAAAATTTGTAACCAATTTTGGGAATATATTTTCCCAGATCATTGTTTCTTGACCAAATAAGCTCATCCTCTTCATCATTGATCCTGATGTGGCTAGTCCTTAGCAAATATATGTAGTTGTTCCACTCACCTACTGCATTCCCTACTAACCCAAGGCTTTATACATCCTTCCATTCCTATCTTTAAACAGTTGTGAGATCCTTGTCATCTATACAATATAATCTAAAATATCCCTTATCCTTCAACTTTTGAACCAAGATAACATGTACCCACATCTTACCCATGGATCCTCCCCTAGACACAAGTTGTTACCCTTACCTACCTTCCAGACAAGCCAATTTCCCACCGATGGAAAATCTTGTACCACAACTTTCCATACAATAAAGGAATTGTGGTGTGATTTTGATGGTATTCTAATCCAATATTCCATGGAGAGCCAAAGTTATGGGGCATATGATTGCACTTATTTATTCATTGTAAACATCGCTAAAATGTTCCATCCTTTCTGTAGATAACTCCTCATGCTTCGAAATCACTGAACCATCGTGTCCATTCAGATCCCAAATTGTATTTTAATTCCTTCTATGGTTAGCATATTTTTTAAAGAACCAGTGTTTTCATCCCCCACAGAGAGACAAAGTGCTATACTTTTCAATATCCAAGAAACTTCCCTTTCATCCAATAGATTCCTACTTTTTTATTCAAGATCCTTGACTTGACCCTTAAAACCCTCATCACAGAATCCTGCCATATCCTAACAATACAACCTCTCCAATTTACCTCCAATTTCCCAGAAAGTCTTGATCATCCCTCATCTTCTTGTCATGATCCCATTTAATAGCTACTTGTTTCATCCTTTTTAGATTTTCCTCAAATTTTATTGTATTAGATTCCCTCTTAGATTCATCAAAGGTGACCCAAAGGCCTTTAACCAAAACCCTAAAACTGTCATCATCAAACCAGGATGGGTTATATTTAAAGGGACTTGGAGGATTTCTTCCAACCACAGTAATTTCCAAAAATAAGGGATGATGATCGAAATCACCTCCTGGAGTCACCTGTTGTCTAATTCTCAACTCTTCAACTCTTCAACTAAATTTGGCTCAATAACCAGGAACCTATCTAATATTTTATAAATTCTCTCCTCCCAAATTCTTTTATTGCATCATGTTAGCCGCAAATTTATAGGTTCAATGTCATATAACCCCACCTCTTCCAACCTTGATACAAAAAAATTAGAAAGTGGATCCATATGTGAATCTATTCCCCACACTTAAGTAATACCAATTATGAATTTCAAATCCCCGATGACAATCACAAACCCTTGTATGAGAAAATCCATCCTAAAGATTCTTTCCCATTATGCCATATATGGGTCGTAGATATTCATAACAGTAATATCTATACCAAGTTTAATAGAATGAATTATTGTGCCCAGGAATGATTCACAAGACCAAGTATTAGACACCAAGAGGAAACTTTCATTCCATCCAATGATAACCTCCCCAAATATACCCCTGGCATCAATAAATGAAAATATCCATCCCCTAGTGATTTCTCCAAAACCGACACAAAATTATAGGCCTCTCCCATGGATTCCTATAGAAGAATGACATTTGGTCGGTGGATATCCACTAGACGCTTCAGGCCCAATTCTTTCAAGGGGTTCCCCAGCCCTCAACAATTGAGATAGTGGAAAATCATGGTTTTACCTCCTTAGGGGAATTTTCTCTAAGAGCCCCATAAAGATATTGTTCCTTTCCAGCCTTCACCTTTGATTTTGTCGTATCTTTTGCTAGATAAATGTAAGACTTCCTACCCCACCCATTTAACTTTGTTATTTTGTTTTCCAGAGGTGCAATCCCCCTTGAAATATACCCTTCAATTGAATCAATTTCTTCTTTTGTGGGTCTGAGGTTATACATGCACCCTTCTCTCATCGGATGGACTAGAGAGTTACTTATTATAGGCTCTACAACATCAATGGTCCTCCTATCCTCAAAACAACCATCTTCTTGGATAGGTTCCCCTTGATCAAAAAGCACCCTTCCATCCAATGAAGGGGCCTTATTTGAAGAGAAAAGGTTCATTCCTCGAAGGTGATATTTCCTCGCACCATCTTGAAGGATGGTTTACTGGGTTATCTCCCTTTTCTGGAGTTATTCCCAAATTTAAATACATTAAAGGAGGAATAGATTCGAAGTCCTGTATATAATTACCAGATTTCAACTCAATAATGTCCTTCTCCCTCCTACATGTGCTATCATTCTTCAATTTATCATTAGGTGATACATCTCCTGGAAAAAATTGTCCCCCTTCCTTCTGAAACTTCAAATTTTTTGAATTTGAAGACACACACACACCCAATGGGAAAACATCATTTTTTACCCAAAGTCTTCCTAGAAGGTGCCTCACATTACTGTACCACATGGCCATACCAGTGGCATATCATACATATAAACAAAATGCCCAAATAATCCAATTGTTGATTGTGGATATGTGAATCAGTTTGTATAACTATTTCAGTTGCTACCAAACCTTCTCTGAGGTCTAATCCAATCAAGAACTTTTCCACCACCATGAGTCCAGTTTCCATAAAAATCGTGTCTTCATCCAGAAAACACTTGAGCTTGTTCCCAATTTCCTTGAATATGTCATATGTACACAATTCAGTGGATAATACATGTAATTTCACCCATGTCGGTGTGTAATCCATTTTCTCCATACTAGTGTCAAAAAAGGGGGACAACCTCTTTAGATACAATAGCATAGAATCCCATCTCCATAAACCTTCCTAATTTTCCCAACATCCTCTGTCAAGCTAAACATAAATCCCATCCACCCCCTCACAAGGATAAAAAACAAATTCATTACCCATTTTTTGAGCAAGTGCTCATTCAACCAAAAAAACTACCTACCATAGCTTTCCCCAATAAACCCACAACCTCATGCATATTGATATCCGCTCCCAGTACCAGCTTCACCTCTGCAAGCTTCTACTTCACGCACTTTACCTCTTTCTTATTTTTTCCACCTGATCCTTCACACCCATTTTTTATATGGAGTCCAAAGTGCCAACACAGGCATCAACCAGACTCCCTAATGGTATAAATGTACATTTTCCGGTAAGGTCACCTTCCACCTCAACTCTCACAAGTTGAAATGTGTCATCTGTCATCTTGGAAACTATAATCAAAACAAATCCTAAAACACCAATCAAAGAGGAAAACAATTTCTCCGCTACGTCTATCCTCTTCTTCCCCGGGGACATCTTCCAACGATATGCCTCTCCACCAGGAATCTGCATAGACATCCATAAAAAATCACCCAAACCAAGATCTAATGGTAAGAATGAGACCGACCTAAATGAGACAGGCCATTTTTTTGCATGTGTTTTGTTTTTCTTTTTTCTTTTTTCTTTTCTTTTTAAATTTCCAATAATATTTAGGGTTTTTTTTTCCTTTTTTAAGGGAATGTTTTCTCTTTTTAGGGAAGGGTTTCTTTTTTTTTAAAGGGAGGGTTTTGTTTATTTTTTTTTCATTTTTCAATATATGTTTGTTTGTTTGTTTTTCTCTAGTCGTTTTATTTTATTATTTATTTATTTTAGAAAGGTAATAGGTGATTAGGGGAAAATGGGGGTTTGTATTATATTTGTGTTTTCTTCTTCTAAATTAACACTAAAGGAGTGGACATTTTGAGGTTTGTTTTATGGTTTGTTTAAAACGGTATCATTTTTTAATGTCATGGTTTCAAAAATGTTGCAACTTTAAGCCGATAAAAAGAGAGTGTTACTAGTAGCATCACTTTTCAATTCAGAGGCTGATTTTACAATTTATCTTGTAATGGAACTAGTGTTTAAGGCCACAATTCCAAAAATGTTGTAAACTTAAGTATGAGAAAAAAAGAGGTGCCACTAATCTAGCACCCATTTTTTATTTAGTGGTTGATTTTAAAGTTTTTTTTGCAACGGTACTGTTTGTTGAGGCCATTATTTCAAACAAGTTGTAACTTTGACCTTGGACAAAAAATATGTGCTACCAGTAGCACCATTGTTTGATTCATGGGTTGATTTTGGTGTTTTTAATTCAAAAATATGTTTTTTTAGGGCTAGAGTTCTCATTTTTAGGTCTAAAGGTATATGTGTTAACTTGCATTCATGGTGACATATTTCTATCAAATATTTAATACTAACTCAACCATGACTGCAAATTCCTTCTAGACAATCTGGTTATTCATTCCCTAAAAGAGACTTCATAGTATGAGGCTTCTCGTGTTTGATTGTCTGTTGTTACAAGTGGCATATGGTTTTGGAAACATCCCACTTCTTGGGATCCTAACTAGTGATCAACCTTGCCATTGGGTTACATATTTTGATTGCCTAAACAACTTGTTAATAAAGACTCTTTCTGGGCATATATGATGCTTCTCGGTGTATTTTATCATTATTCATTTTCTTCTTTTCTTTAGTTGTAAAACCTTTTCTTTCGATAATTGTTTTACTTCAATTGTTCTATATAAAATTTGCCTTAATTGTTCAACTTGCTTCCTTCTTCTTTTGATTTGTGATAGAGGAACAAAATGAAAATCTCTTAGAGGAAGTATCCATGGAGAAGCTAATGACAATCCTCTCCTCCTTCAAGAAAGACAAAATTCCATGTCCTAATTGATGAACTATTGAGTTCTTAAGAAAGAAAAAAGTCCATGTCCTAATTGATGGACTAATGAGTTCTTAATTGGTTTCTATGAGTTGCATGGGAAGGATTTACTAAGGGTGATTGAAGAAAAGAATGGTTCTAGTAGAATGCCTAGGTGTTTTAACTCAACATTGATATCATTGATCCCCAAAAAAGAAAAAAAATAGACTCATTTAATGATTTTAGACCAATCTCCATTTGTAACTATATTTACAAAAGCATAGCAAAAGTGTTCACTGTAATATGTAAAGGTCTGCTTTCATGAGTGATTTCATCCAAAAAGTTTGGTTTGTTGGAAGAAAGGCTTATGCAAGATGCCATTGGGAGAACATAGAAGGGACTACACCATATCAAGAGTAAAAAGAAGTCATGGATAATTAAGTTGAACCTATCAAAATACTATGACAAAACAATTTGGTTGAAGTTGAGACTAATTTTGATTCATGTAGGGTTTAATCTCTTTGTTGTTAAGCTTGATATGGAAAGTGTATGCAAAGTGGAGGGTTTAATCTCATGAATCTAATAATGACAAGTGTATGCATTTTGATAAGCTTTCTCAACTTCATAAAATATCTTGCAACACATTTATGGAAACAATATTCTATGAATTTGAATTTTCAATGAAGAAAAGTGTGTCATACAATATGAAATGTCTACTTGAATCAATGAAAAGGAAAACAAAGTTCAAAATAGTTAATTACTTAATAAATAATAAACTATTTATGTGGAACTGTAAAGTGCAACTAATAATGACAATAACATTTTCTCAATTATGAAGTACTATTAAATTGGTAATGCATATCTGAAATTAGCATTTAATTACCACTTCACAAGTGTAAATAAAATCTATATGAAATTGTTAGACGAGATCTATTGGTACAGGTCTAGCATGGATTAAAGCTTCTTCTTTCTTCCTTCTTTTGACATGGGTGGTTTTATTCATTATTATGTATCGTTCGAACGTAAATATTAGGGAGATA
Organism: Picea engelmannii; assembly: GCA_009831015.1. NCBI lineage: Eukaryota > Viridiplantae > Streptophyta > Pinopsida > Pinales > Pinaceae > Picea > Picea engelmannii. Next base: position 75,659 of record ML792274.1, on the reverse strand, counting down.
TATAGGTCCTTTAAGTATGGAAATCTTGATTGTAATGGAGGTTAAATATTAATGTTCAATGTTAGGAATGTTTATCATAACCTTTGGTAATGACATCCCTTGTGATTTATGTATTGTTAGCACCCATGACAATTAAAGTGGACTCTATGTACCACCACACCCCCCAACCCAACCCCTTCTTTTTATAGGTGTAATTGTCACATAAGTTGGAATATTGGAATCCCATGGAGGACCAATGTATTGGTTGAAGTCGACAACAAAAAATGTTGGCATTTTGTGGGGGCTTATAGTATGTGTTGTAGGAGATGGAAATAACTTAACCAAGAGATCCATTAACATAAAGTATAGTTGTGACCCATAAATAGAATGTTTACATCACTTATTGAATGATGCATCGTAATACTTTGAACTCCATTTTTTCATCTTGATTATTATTGAAAATTGCATTTTAATGTGCTCTACATTGTTCTATGTTATTGGTGTGTTTAACAATTTCAATGTTCATTAATTATGAAATGTGACAAAAATTGTTGGTTAAAAATAAATGCATTGAAGTTTGGAATTTGTAATGCTTCTCTTAAGATAGGAAATAATTTTCCCTAGACATGATAAGGTTCCCATCCTCCAATATAAGCTCTTTATTTATTTTTATTTTGAAGCATGTCCCTTAAAGTGGCTTGGGCCAAGTTGCTCTCTTGTTGCTAGAAGATATTTTCCTATGTGAAAACTATGTTAAATCTTCGGCAAGGGATATTTATGTGAGATTTTCTTGCATACATTAGAATGTCCTTCACAGATAACAATTGGCCTAGGTCTTTTACAAGTATAATAGAGCAGTTTCCCAATTGGAAGATTCTATGTTGAGTGAATGCTTAAGAAAGACACTCATCAATGTCACTAAAAACTTTTGGGCCAATGAATCTCATCTCATCAAGGAGAATGTGTTGGATATGCTTAAGTTCTTCTAGGAGGCTTTCCAGTGATTGTCCTTCTAAAGGATTGTATTCTTTTATAGGAATTTGAAGTATGGCATGTATGGTTGATGCATGTATGGGTGATGCATGTATGTTGAATGATGCAACGTCAGTTGTTGAAAGCAATATGAATATAGGTTTCATATGTTTTTTGGTTGCTCAAAGTTATTTTTATACGTGTTTAAGATGAACCATTTTTTTGCATGTGTTTTGTTTTTCTTTTCTTTTTTTTCTTTTTAAATTCCCCATAATATTTAGGGTTTTTTTTTTGTTTTTTAAGGGAAGGTTTTCTTTTTTTAGGGAAGGGTTTCTTTTTTTTTAAGGGAGGGTTTGTTTTTTTTTTCATTTTTCAATATATGTTTGTTTGTTTTTCTCTAATGGTTTTATTTTATTATTTATTTATTTTAGAAAGGTAATAGATGATTAGGGGCAAATGGGGGTTTATATTATATTTTTGTTTTCTTCTTCTAAATTAACACTAAAGGAGTGGACATTTTGAGGTTTGTTTTATGTTTTGTTTAAAACGGTATCATTTTTTAATGTCATGGTTTCAAAAATGTTGCAACTTTAAGCCGATAAAAGGGGAGTGTTACTAGTAGCATCACTTTTCAATTTAGAGGCTGATTTTACAATTTATCTTGTAATGGAACTAGTTTTTATGGCCACAATTCCAAAATTTTTGAAAACTTAAGTATGAGAAAAAAGAGGTGCCACTAATCTAGCACCACTTTTTTATTTAGTGGTTGATTTTAAAGTTTTTCTTGTGACGGTACTAGTTGTTGAGGCCATGATTTCAAACAAGTTGTAACTTTGACCTTGGACAAAAACAAATGTGCTACCAGCAGCACCATTGTTTGATTCAGGGGTTGATTTTGGTATTTTTAATGCAAAAATATGTGTTTTTAGGGCTAGAGTTCTAATTTTGAGGTCTAAAGTTATATGTGTTAATTTGCATTCATGGTGACATATTTCTATCAAATATTTAATACTAACTCAACCATGACTGCAGATTCCTTCTAGACAATCTGGTTATTCATTCCCTAAAAGAGACTTCACAGTATGAGGCTTCTCATGTTTGATTGTTTGTTGTTACAAGTGGCATATGGTTTTGGAAACATCCCACTTCATGGGATCCTAACCAATGATCAACCTTGTCATTGGGTTACATATTTTGATTGTCTAAACAACTTGTTAATAAAGACTCTTTCTGAGCATATATGATGCTTCTCAGTGTATTTTATCATTATTCATTTTCTTCTTTTCTTTAGTTGTAAAATATTTTCTTTCGATAATTGTTTTACTTCAATTGTTATATATAAAGCTTGCCTTAATTGTTCAACTTGCTTCCTTATTCTCTTGATTTGTGATAGAGGAACATAATGAAAATATCTTAGAGGAAGTATCCATGGAGAATCTAATGAAAAACCTCTCCTCCTTCAAGAAAGACAAAAGTCCATGTCTTAATTGATGGAATATTGAGTTCTTAAGAAAGACAAAAGTCCATGTCCTAATTGATGGACTATTGATGGACTATTGAGTTCTTAATTGGTTTCTATGAGTTGCATGGGAAGGATTTACTAAGGGTGATTGAAGAAAAGAAGGGTTATAGTCGAATGACTAGGTGTTTTAACTCAACATTCATATCATCGATCCCAAAGAAAGAAAGAAAAAAGACTCATTTAATGAGTTTAGACCAATCTCAATTGGTAATTATATTTACAAAAGCATAGCAAAAGTGTTCACTGTAATATTTAAAGGTGTGTTTTCATGAGTGATTTCATCCAAAAAGTTTGGTTTGTTGGAAGAAAGGCTTATGCAAGATTCCATTTGGAGAACATAGGAGGGACTACACCATATCAAGAGTAAAAAGAAGTCATGGACAATAATTAAGTTTAACCTATCAAAAGACTATGACATTAAAATTTGGTTGAACTCGAGACTAATTTTGATTCATGTAGGGTTTAATCTCTCTGTTGTTAAGCTTGATATGGAAAGTGTATGCAAAGTGGAGGGTTTAATCTCATGAATCTAGTAATGACAAGTGTATGCATCTTAATAAGCTTTCCCAACTTCACAAAATATCTTGCAATACCTTTATGGAAACAATATTCTATGAATTTGAATTTTCAATGAAGAAAAGTGGGTCATACAATATGAAATGTCTACTTGAACCAATGAAAAGGAAAACAATGTTCAAAATAGTTAATTACTTAATAAATAAGAAACTATTTATGTGGAACTGTAAAGTGCAACTAATAACAACAGTAGCAGTTTCTCAATTATGAAGTACTATTAAATTGGCAATGCATATCTGAAATTAGCATTTAATTACCACTTCACAAGTGTAAATAAAATCTAGAAACTATTTATGTGGAACTGTAAAGTGCAACTAATAACGAAAGTAGCATTTTCTCAATTATGAAGTACTATTAAATTGGTAATGCATATCTGAAATTACCATTTAATTACCACTTCACAAGTGTAAATAAAATCTATATGAAATTGTTAGACGAGATCTATTGGTACAGGTCTAGCATGGATTAAATCTTCTTCTTTCTTCCTTCTTTTAACATGGGTGTTTTTATTCATTATTATGTATCGTTCGAACGTAAATATTAGGGAGATATATAGGTCGTTTAAGTATGGAAATCTTGATTATAATGAAGGTTAAATATTAATGTCCAATGTTAGGAATGTGTATCATAACCTTTGGTAATGACATCCCTTGTGATTTATTTATTGTTAGCACCCATGACAATTAAAGTGGACCCTATGTACCACCACACCCCCCGCCCCCAACCCCTTCTTTTTATATGTGTAATTGTCACATAAGTTGGAATATTTGAATCCCATGGAGGACCAATGTATTGGTTGAAGTCGACAACAAAAAATGATGGCATTTTGTGGGGGCTTATAATATGTGTTGTAGGAGATGGAAATAACTTAACCAAGAGATCCATTAACAAGTATAGTTGTGACCCATAAATCGAATGTTTACATCACTTATTGAATGATGCAGTGTAATACTTTGAACTCCATTTTTTCATCTTGATTATTATTAAAAAAAATCATTTTAATGTGCTCTACATTGTTGCGTGTGATTGGTGCATTTAACAATTTCAATATTTATTAATTATGAAATGTGACAAAAATTGTGGTTGAAAATAAATGCGTTGAAGTTTGGAATGTGTAATGCTTCTCTTAAGATAGGAAACAATTTTCCCTAGACATGAGAAGGTTCCCATCCTCCAATGTAAGCTCTTTATTTTTTATATTTTGAAGCATGTCCCTTAAAGTGGCTTGGGCCAAGTTGCTCTCTTGTTGCGAGAAGATATTTTCCTATGTGAAAAATATGTTAAATCTTCGGCAAGGGATATTTATGTGAGATGTTCTTGCATGCATTGAAATTTCCTTCATATATAACTATTGGCCTAGGTCTTTAACAAGTATAATAGAGAAGTTCCTCAATTGGAAGATTCTATGTTGAGTGAATGTTTCAGAAAGACACTCATCAATGTCACTAAAAACTTTTGGGCCAATGAAGCTCATCTCATCAATGACAATGTGTTGGATATGTTTAAGTTCTTCTAGGAGGCTTGCTAGTGATTGTCCTTCTAAAGGATTGAATTGTTTTATAGGAATTTGAAGTATGGCATGTATGGTTGATGCATGTATGTTGAATGATGCAATGTCAGTTGTTGAAAGAAATATGAATACAGGTTTCATATGTTTTTTGGTTTCTCAAAGTTATTTTTAATACGTGTTTAATACACCCAACTAAGTACGACTTTCCAATCGTGACAATACCTTGGATGGTCATTCTTTATGAAGGGGTGATTTTATTTTTTTCACGTAAGGTAGGAAAATGTTGAGAGCTTTGATTTGTGTTGGGGACTATGAATTAGCTAAGGGGGATTGGTATAGCATGCTTGTGGAATTCAGTGGTATGATCGATCATTGTCTATGAACATTATGATTTTATCTTACAAGTGTAAGCAGATAGATGTATCATTCCAATTATGTTTTTTTTCAAAGTCACACTAATCAATCATGCCAAAGTCACTTAGTTGAAAAATCCTAGGTTGAAAAAGTGCACTACTGAAAACTATAGTAAAGCTCTCAAGGAAAATGTGGCTTGGTGGAAGAATCGCAATAGAAACAATTGTATTTCATATTATTAAACCTATGTGGTATAAGTTTTTATTGATACATCATGTGAGTCATGATCAAGTGGTAAATCATGTGATAGGATAGATAACCCTTAGCTACTACTTTGTAGCAAAGGGTCATTAGATTCTAACATTAATATGGTAAAGGATTTTGACCCCCTTAAATGCATATCAACAACAATGAAAATACAATCATAAGCTATTTATCAAGTTGTTATCATGTTGCAATATAGATTGTGTGTATATAGTGGAGCTTTGCATTTATATTGTCTTCAAGTTAAATGTACAAAGGCATACTTCTTAGCACCTAAAAGGAAAAATGTCATATGTATTTATCACAAATAAATACTTTCACACAGAAGCAGATGTTAGATGAGTATTAAAAAATCTCTAAATGTACATATTTGAATATATTAATAGCTAAAGGAAGAATTTTTTACAAGATGAGATGAGTGGAGTGGTAAGATTATTGTTTTGGAAATCAATTATTGTGGCAACAACTATATCTGGATCATTGTAGGTAAAGATGAATGTGAAGTGACCATAAGATGCAATAAAAGTTGTAAAAAAATGAAGCACCAAAAGCAAATGTAATATTGGAAGGAGTGTTCGTAAATTCAACTTGGAATTAATAATGCAAAAGCACCATGGCCAAAAAAAAAAATATTGAAGAACCTTTTAACACATCATAGAGGTGTTTTACAAAAACAACATTAAAACAAAATGTGAAAAAAAAATTGAAGGTGGAACATGAAAACAAGTGAATAAAATGCAAGAGGAAAATCAAGATGAGATGAGTGCACTGGTGAGACTACTTTTTTGGAAATAATAATCATGGAAGCAGTTATAAATAGATCAATATATTATATCTTGTCAACCTAAAATTAGTTGAATCTAATAAACATTGTAAATTATTCCATTATGAGTAAAATCAAAATGTATATACATTGAACAATGCGAATAGAATCACTCTTTGGCACGCTCTCTCAAAAATAGATAAGAAATTCTTCGATGAGACCCCCAAGAGATGGGCATCCATTCCAAATAGACTTTGAAAATATCTTAAGTTATATAATTTTAGCTTTGGGTACAACTAGAGATATATCTTTGACTAAAGCATAACATCAATTATTTTTGTATGAAGGATAAAAGGAAAAACAACCTTGACCTATACAGATCTAAGTGTCATTTCACTCAATAACTAACTATAAATAGAATGAGGGAATCTTCCTAAGTGTCATTTCACTCAATAACTAACTATAAATAGAATGAGGGAATCTTCCTAAGTGTCATTTCACTCAATAACTAACTATAAATAGAATTAGGGAATCTTCCTAAGTGTCATTTCACTCAATAACTAACTATAAATAAAATTAGGGAATCTTATTAAATGAGAAGCCGAAAATCCATAGAAACATAAAGCAACGGTTTTAATTTTACATGCACACCAAAATCAAAGCATACCATTGATAGTGAGTGCATGAAATGATAAGTTGAAGTTGAGGGGCACTAGAACAAATTTTACTATTTTAAACTTCCTACCTACACCTACCATGGTTTTGATCTAATGATTTCCAAGGTGGTTTAAATTACTTTAAACATCTTATATTTCACATTTATTGGTTCTCCAGGGATTGCATAGAAACATGTTATTATGTTCAACATGGATTTGGATGGCAATGCATTCTGTCTTTTTACGGAGGTTTTTTTATAGTGTAGTTGAACAACATGTGTAACATGACACATGCAATTGTGACACTAATAAAATAAAATGGAAAAATATCAATGAATCACATGTGATATGTTTGGTCATTTATTAAGGTTCAATTTCCTTGGTGAAATATATAACATACTAACAATTGCATGCACGGTTAGTATTTGCATACACAATGAGGCATACCATAATAAAAAAAATTAACAAAATAAATTATCCTACAATCATCAAGTATTTTTAAATTTGTTTCACTTAATTGATGTGTTTTAATTGCATCAACACACATCACAAAGGAATTTATTTTGGGTTCTAGTATATAGAGCCCATGCTAAAAATGTTAAGTTTTAATCAAAACAATGTGGAGCTTATGATACCCTTAAAACCACTAGATATATCATCAAGATAAATAAAAAATGTGTAAAAAGGATAGTAGACTAGATCATGGCACAATTCTTTTGTCTCGAAACCTTGCCTTGCTATGAGCTAGGAAGAAAGAAATTGGATGTGCACTATTTGGGTTTCTTGGTTGTTTCATTGAGAAATACACCCAAAATGCACTAGGACACAAGACTGTAAATGTTGTTTAAGGTATGAATTTTATCTCCGTGATGATATATTTGATAGTTTTCCCCCAAAATGAGGACATTCTTTGTTGGATAATTAAAGGATTAGGTAGATCAAAGAGATTTCCAAGAAAGAGGTGGTCTCTAAAGACACAATTATAGCACTTAAGCACAACTGAGTATGGCTCAACATACATATCAATGTAAGAAACTAAAATACTTCCATACACAACATTTGCATATCATTCACTTCTCGATCGAACCATAAGACCATCTTTTTATATCACCAACATGTACCCAACTCCCTTGAAGTGGGGAAGATGAGGTCCACATAGATTAGTGAGGGCACATAAAATACTCCTTAATTTTTTTCTGGTTCTACACACCGTTCAACTACTTTATTCTAACTACCTGGACAATTCAATGCATAGTCAACCATTCAGTGGTTCCCTTAGTCATCCATTTAGTGGACTACTCTATCAACTCTGCTAGTCGACTTATTGTCTCCAAAATATCTAGAGGTGTGATAAATATACATAGCATATTGTTCTAACACCCCCCCCCCACCCCCCATCAGCACAAATCTCTATAGATTCAAGAGGTAAAANTGCAACTTCCTAAAGCCCAAGTATAGCCCGAAGTTTCACAAACTTAGATTTTGAGAGAGGATTCATAAATATATCAGTGACTTAGTCAATTTTCCTACAATAAACAAGATGCACAACATTTTCTTGTACTAACTACATAAAAAATGAGCATAAATCTCCACATGCTTCATTTTTTTGTGTGCAACATGATTCTTTGAAATAGTCATGATATACCATAATTAATGTGTTAACGGGAAAACCAAGTTTTCCCATGAGATGTCAAATGTGTACTACCTCCATAACTGCACCACAATATTTGTCTTTTGTCGTCAGAAGAGAGACCACCTTATGCGTTTACAAGACCAAGCAATGGGTCTAGAGCAAATCCGAAACACATAGCCAAATGTAGACATCTTATCATCATTGTCTCTAGTTCAATCCAAGCTATTGTAATTGACTAACTAATTTTCTTTGTTGCTACAATACTTTATACCAAGTTGGTAAGTTCCCTTTATATAACAAACAATTCTCTTTGCGATTTTACAATGATTTTCTCACAATTCCTGCATAAATTGAGAAACCACACTGACAAAAAAGGAAATATTAGTTTGAGTGTGAATTAAATAGATAAGGCTATGAACAAGCTATTGATAGAGTGTGGCATCAAATTTTGGAAAATCACACTCCTTGGTTAGCTTCATTCCCACTGATAAGGTGTAGCACCATGTTTACAGTGTCCTATTTTAAACTTATATAAGAGATTTTACACATATTTAAAAGACTCAATAGGATTCAACCTCAACTTTAAAAGAACCAATAGGATTCAAGATTATGATCTCAACCATAAGGATAAATAGTGTTGGAGGGAAAGAAAGAAAACTATTTTTTCTCATATTTTCAATTTATCTCACGATGGCTCTATTAAAAGTATCCAAAACTAATGTTTCTCGTGTTTTCAATTTATCTCTCGATAGTTCTATTAAAAGTACCCAATGAGTACCTACAATTTATACTTTTAGCAAACTATAAGGGGATAAATTGAAAATGAAAGGGGAAAAATTAGTTTTCTTTCTTGCCCTTCAAAATTAATCTTTTATTTTATTACTTTAACTCTTATTTTATTATTTTCCTTAGGAGGCCCATTTTAGACCTAAAATTTCCCTAATGGTGCTAAAAAAGAAACGCAAGAGACTAATTTTAGTCACATCAGTGTTAATTGTTTCTTTAAACCCAAAATTAAAGGATTTCTCCAATTGACACACAAGACTGTAATCATTCTCAAAACCAAGGGGTTTCTCCATATAAAACTCTTCAATGAGATCAACATGTAGAAATGCAATTTTGACATCCATCTTATTACCTCCCATCCAAAGTGAGAAGCAAGTGAAAGAATCAGTCAAATAGAGTTCATATTTACAATGAAGGAAAAGGTCTCAGTGTAGTCAACGCCTTATTGCTAAGAAAATCCCTTTGCTACCAAACTATCCTTATGTATTTTGACAATGCCTTCAAAGGTGAATTTGATCTTATAAACCAATCGAAATTTCACTACATTATATCCTTACAATAAAGGAACTAAATCCCAAATACTCATTACCCACAACATTCTCCCATTCAAGTCAAACATATTCATCTGCATATATATCAAGATCACATGCCTCTAGCACATGTGTCATTAGAGCAACAATACCATGATGTTTCTAACTTCTATTTTTCCCTAGGCCATTGATATATCCTACATTATCTTCAATAGCTTCAATTTTCTTGGTCACCCATCTAAGAATACAAACCCACTTTGTTGAAGGAGTTCATGCACCAAGATCATCATTTTTAGGTTGAATAGGGGTCCCAAATATTGTGGTTGATTCTAGTATGGAAATTCAACTATGGATTGATTTAGGAAAATGAATCGGCATACCTATGAAGTGGTTAGTAGATCAATAATTCCCTATAATTTCAAAAGGATTACTACTTAACAATATAGAGGAGGAATTAAATAGAGTGATACTTAATGTCTTCTCATCAAAGACATATCTCCAATAGATAATCCCATGTTTGGAAAGGTCAAACAACTGGTAGGCATTCAACTCATTAGTGTAGCCCATCATGATACAAGCATTACCTTCATATCTAGTTTCTTCCTTCTATCATCTTGAATGTGGGCCCATGTTATGCATCCAAAGGTTATAAGATGTTTGATTGCGGGTTTTCTTCCACTCTATTTTTCCATTGGATTCACATCACATACAACTTTAGTCAGAATTAGATTTAACAAATAGTTTGAGTAGCAACACCATTCAGCTAAGGTGTGTAAAGTATAAATCTATGCCAAGCAATACCATGTTGTGACAAGTAATTTTCAAAATCCTTGTCTACATATTCTCCTCCATTGTTTACTCTTAAACATTTCACAGGTTGATCGCATCACTTTTAAGCTAATGACCTAAATTCCTTGAACTTATCAAGAACATGATCGTTATTCTTCAAGAAATATACCCAAGTGTACTTGGAAAATTCATCAAAGAAGGTCAATACATACCTTGCACCATCTAGTAATGGTTTTTTCAGGGAACACAAATCACTATGAACAAGTTCTAGTTGGGTTTTTTCTCTCCAATATTTCTTTGTTTGTAAGGTAGTCTGATGATGCTTGTTAAGCACACATCCTTCACATACTCAATCACGAGGAACAACCTTGGTTAGTCCAATAACCATGTTGTGTTTCACCATCAATTTCAAGCTTTGAAAATTTATATATCTAAGTTGTTCATGCCAAACTCTACTCTGGCCATTGGGGTGAGCTATGAATGCAGTCACTCCTAGGTATTTCTTGGGAAACAATAATAAAGTGTTGTGCATATCCTTCACAAAAAATATATCTAACCAAAATTTACCTACTTTCCAGTCTAAGTTATATGGGGTACAAACAACAAATTGTCACTCATGATAGTTACATGGTACACATCAGTGATGACACCATCCTGACATTCAATCTTTCCACAACCAACAATAGTGAGTACATAATCATCTACTACAAAGATTTATTTTTTCTAAAAGAGATAATCGTTTTGGCTATATGTTGGGTGTAACCATAGTCAATTATCCATTCACTCTAAGAAGTATGAACATGCAAGGCCTAAGAAGCACTATATAAAAAATGTATAGTTATCTTCCAAAATTTAAGAAGTTTGGTTATGTAGGTCAGTCAATCTTCTAATTGACACGTATCCTTCAAGCTTCACTTTCTCTTCCAAGTCCTTGTTCTTATGCCAACAATCCTTCTACATCTATCTCAATTTTTTGCAATAACAACAAGTCTTCTTCTTTCTACCTTTCTTAGTCAAATTTTGATTTCCATGCTTCTTCTTAACACACTAGTTAATACAATCACACTATTTCTTCTCACTACATTGATGATGTTTTTCCCTACAATTTTGCCAACATTTTCCCTTCAATGGCTGGGCTTATTGATTGACCTCAAGTTTCCCTACATCAAGCAATTTTCCCTCTACCCTAATTAGTAAGCCATAGAAAGAGTCGAAGGAATAATCCTTACCATCATATTTTTGGAGTTCTAGCGAGCATAGAACATAAAAAAAAACACATCATAAGGTGTCTTTAGATTTGTCGAGATCAATTCTATGAGCTAAACATATTTCTTGATAAAATGTTATTTGCATTGACCCAATTTCAATTGAATTTCCTTCGCAAAATCCAAGTAGTCTTCAATTATTTCAAAAGAGAGAGGATCCAGAGAAATCAACTCTTTCTCAATATGCATAACTTGACTTTTGTCAGTTTTATCAAACATAGCTTTTAGCTTCTTCTTGAAAATGTTAGAGCAATTGATTCCATTTGTATGAAAGTGAATCTCCCTAGAGATGTAGGTTGTTATGACTCTTACAACCTCATCCATCTTTAGATTTGGAATCAAAGTTTTTGTACACTACCACAATGCTTTATTCTTTAACAATGTTTCCATATCTTGTGCCCAAATTCCATAGTTGCATCCATTCAGAACCATAGGAATTTTCTTAGAAATTGTAATGTCAATCTGTAGATCTAATCCTACATCCAATGTGCAAGTCAAAACCCTAATTCAATCTACCAAACAGAACCAACTTGTAAGGAGCATGTATTGTTGATAGCATCCACAAGACTTGTAACCAACAATGTAATGTTCCCAAGACAAATTTTCACTTAGGAACACTAACTTACCCCTGATTTAACTATTTTACTGTTGTGTATGCAGGTTGGCCACTGACATTTCGCCCTTAGGGTTTATTTCATTTATTCATCCACAGTTTATTCAAGATGCATTTCAATACGTAAAGATCTCAACAATACACAAGATATGGAACCACAAACAAGATCTGAGCTTTATTATAAGAAAGCAAGCACCTGATACAATAGAGAAGTCGATCTAGAATATCTTCATATGGCTTCAAGACAATAATATGAGTTACATACAAAATGCTCCCCAAAATACAAGGTAAGCCTTCCAAAAGCTGCAATACAAGATGAATGCTCCAATAAAAAACTAGGGTTTGGCCTAACCCTCAAGTTGTTGTTACGTCCTGTTGAAGACTGTGGAGACCAAGGTTTCATCCCTCCTAAAGAAGAAGACTCCCAAACGCTGCCAAACTCCATCACATGATAGATCAGTGCAAGAGAAAGCTCCTCCCTAAGTATGGAGCCCAAATACTAATGCCTCCTCCTCCAACTGCAGAAACCCTTAACTGGTACGGCCCCCCTGAAACCCTGAATATGATCAATAATTCGGTCTGGCAGAATAAGGTCTTTGAATCATATGAAACTCTCTAGGATGATAGATTGTGCAGTAATAAACCCCTGAGATAAGTTTCAAGGTCATATCTGAGGTATAGCCTCCTATATCTGAGAATCACTAAATCACCAAAACGTCCTCTCTCCTCCAAAACTGTCCCAATCTGCAGACAATGGTATGGATGTGGTAACTCCTCAAGAAATCATCCAAATTGATGAGCAAGGTCCTGCAAGAAAAACCCTAATTCTGAAATCTCCCAAAGCTTCCTCAATAGGCTAGATCGAATTGTTCCTCAACCAATGGTGTGCCCCTGCTGAAAAGCCCTAACTGGTACGGCCCTGCTAGTCCTCCTGAATAGATTATGAATGTATAATGGCGTGGGTTGAGTATTTCATCCCTGATACCAAGCTTGGAACAAGGTGAGTGGAATCTTTCACCATTGAGTTGTTCTCTAGGGTTTGTAATATCAAAACCCTCAAAATTGTATGCTCAAGAGCATCAACAAGCAAATACCAAATATCCAAGATGATATGAGAGGTGCACCCTATCCTTCTCTTTATACTTCTTTTCTATTTCCCTGTTGAGTTAATTTAACCCCTAGAGTCAACTCCTAACTCAACCTCCAACGCTCTATTCTTTCATTGAGTTACTTCTCTTACCCTTTTTACATTTTTCTTAAGTCAACTTTAAAATATAACATTAGTTTGGTTGACTTTTCCCCTTTGTGTGAGACTATGGCCTAGTGGGGATGCCTAGACCACTAAGTCTTCCCAAACCTCTTCATCAAGAGGTGGGGGACATTACAGTCTCCCCTACTAGAAATTGCTTGTTCTCAAGAAATTCCAAACATGTCTCTCATACCATCTGTTCATTCTCCCACGTGGCATCCTCAATGGGTAAATCCTTCCATCTGATTAGGTACTCTTTGATGCTTCTATTCCTAAGCCTCTTCTCCCAAACCTCTAGTATCTCCTTCAAAATCAATACCAGTTGCCCTTCTTCGTCCAAGGGAGGAAGCACCTCAAGGGGTGTGATGTGTTGGCCGATGGCCCTCTTCAGGCAAGACACATGGAAGACATTATGTATCTTGTTGTCCTGTGGGAGCTCTAGCTCATAAGCCACGGCCTCTACCTTCCTGCTTATCCTGTAGGGTCCAAAGAAACGTGGTTGTAACTTCTCTGCTCTGCTTCTTTTTATAGAAGCCTTCCTATATGGTTGGAGCCTTAGATAGACTAAGTCACCAACCTCGAAAGTACGCTCAACTCTGTGTTTATCTGTTTGGACCTTATGTTGGTTCTACGCTCTCTATAAATGATCCTTTATCTCTCTGAGGATATCTTGACTCTGTTGCACCCAATCATGTACCATCAGAGACCTACTGTCACCAAAAGCAACCTCCACGAAAGAGGGTGGATCATAGTTGTATAATGCCCTGAATGGGGTCATGCCTATGGACATGTGATGGGTGGTGTTGTAGCAGTATTCCCCCAAATGTAGCCATCTGACCCATGCCTTCTGCTGCCCTGCCACATAATTCCTGAGATATCCCTCCACCCATTTGTTGACTATTTTGGTTTGTCCATCGATCTGAGGATGATAGTTGGTACTAGGGGTCAAGGCCATACCAACTAGTCTCAATAGCTCCTGCTAGAATGTACTCATGAATCTGCTATCCCTGTCACTGACAATGGTTTTGGGTAGGCCGTGCAGTCTGAATATCTCTCTGAAAAATAGTTCAGCCACTTGTGTTGCACTGAAGTCTGTATCTATGGAGAAGAAGTGTGCAAACTTAGTCCACCTATCCACCTCTACGAAAATGCAGTCTTTCCCCTGCGCATTTGGAAACACTGTGATGAAATCCATGGATATTCTTTCCCACTTTTGCTCTGGGATGGTTAGGGGTTGTAGTATTCCTTCTGGGTGAGTGTGCCCATCCTTGTTCTCCTAGAAAGTAGTACACTCCTTGACATGCCTCATTACATCCTCCTTGAGGCCCTTCCATGAGAACCTCTCCCTCACATGCCTGTATGTCTTACCAATCCCTTGGTGTCCTTCCATTGGGGAGTCATGACATGCCTGCAACACCTTGGCCTTGAAGGTTGATTCAGGAACCAAAAAGATTTTCCCCTTATAATAGATGAGGCCATTAACGATCCTGAAGTTATCGTCCTGTATTTTCCCATCCATTATTTGACAAGTGAGTTGATTCCTTGCATACTCCATCATCAAGTGGTCCTTCCAATCAATGGACACATCTGTCATGGCATGAATGGATGGCCTCCTAGACAATGCATCATCCACCACGTTGTTCTTCCCTTTGACAAATTCAATGTCAAATTCATATGCATGTATTCTTCTTACCCATTTCTGTTGCCTTTCATTTAAGTCCTTCTACTCCAATAGGTACTTAAGGCTATTATGATATGATTTTACCACAAACCGTGCACCTACCAGGTATTGTCTGAATTTGGCCAGAGCGTGCATGATGGCCAACATATCTTTGTCATAAATGTTGTAAAGTAACTTAGGCCCCCTGAGTTTCCAGCTCTCATAGGCAAGAGGGTATCTTTTCTGCATTAGTACAACCCCAATAACTTCTCTTAAGGCATCACACTCCAAGGTGAAAGGCTGGCCTAAATCTGGTAGGGCTAAGACTGGACATGTGCTCATCACATTTTTCATCTTGACAAATTTCAATTGGACCTCCTCACTCCATTTGAAGGATCCTTTCTTGGTCAAATTGGTCAAGGGTGCACACAGCTGGGAGAACCCCTTGACAAATTTTCTGTAGTAACTGCATATACCCATAAATCCTCTTAATTTTGTATGGGTCTTAGGTGTAGGCCATTGAATTATGGATTGAATTTTCTCCTAATGTACATGTACCCCCTTTGCTCCAATGATGTTTCCTAAATAAAGAACCTTTGTCATTCCAAACTCACATTTTGACTCCTTAGCATACAATGACTGCTCCTCCATGATAGACAGAATCTGGTCCACATGTCGAAGGTGTTCCTCCCACGTCTTGCTATAAATGAGCAAGTCATCAAAAAATACCAAGAGATGCTTCCTCAATTGTTTGTTGAAGACATGGTTCATACAATATTGGAACATGGTTGGGGCATTGGTTAACCCGAAGAGAATCACTAAGAACTCGTAGTGACCATAATGACACCTAAAAGAAGCTTTTGGGATATCCTCCTCCCTCATTTTGATTTGATGGTAGCCAGAGCGTAGGTCAATTTTTGTGAAATAGACAGCCCCATGTAGCTCATCTAGTAGCTCATCAATCCTTGGTATAAGATACCTGTTTTTTATTTTTTTCGTATTCAATGCCTGGAAGTCAATGCACTTGCGCATGGTTCCATCCTTTTTCTTGACCAATACTACTAAAGAAGCAAAAGGGTTGGAAATCGGCCTGATGTGCCCCATATCCAAGATCTCCTTGATTGC
This sequence comes from Picea engelmannii, assembly GCA_009831015.1. Classification (NCBI taxonomy): domain Eukaryota; kingdom Viridiplantae; phylum Streptophyta; class Pinopsida; order Pinales; family Pinaceae; genus Picea; species Picea engelmannii. Next base: position 59,413 of record ML792274.1, on the reverse strand, counting down.
CTTCTCTATATTGTCTTTATACTTCTTCGGATGCATGTACGGTGTGGTGATGATTGGTTTTTCTCCTGCCTCCAACTCAATGATGTGCTCAAACCCCCTGTCTAATGGCACCCCTGGTGGAATAGGTCCAAACACTTTGTTGTGTTTGTCAATGATTTCCTGGATTTCTGGTGTGTAGTGAACCTTGCCCTGCTCGTCCACACGTGCCAAAATTATGCATTCAGCTGTATATACTATCTCTTCTCTCCTGAATATGGCCTCCATCCTCTTGGTCGTAACTACCTTGGTTGAGTTATATGTCATGCCTCGGAGCACTACCTTTCGTCCACCCTTATCTATGAAGGAAATATCCATGGTCTTGTAGTTGTTGGTGATAGGACCCAATGTACTGAGCCACTGAACTCCAAGGATGATGTTGGTATCTGGCAGGTCCATCACATAGACATCTTGTATCAACTCATGCCTACCCAATGTAAGATTCATGTTGGGAATGTACCTGTCCCAAGGCATGGTGCGCCCACCTGCTACCTCCACCTTGAAGCCTTCAAATTCAACCGTGGGTATATGCCTCCTTCATAACAATGTTGAGTCAATGAAGTTGTGAGAGGCTCCCCCATCAATCAAGACTGACACCGTTTTCCCCTGCAAGACTCCTCTCATCCTAAAAGTGTTATACTTGGGCACTCTGTTGATAGATGCCAAGGTGGATTTCTCCTTAGTCGTACTGTCATGACCTGTGGTCTCCTCCTCTGTTGTCTCTATGGTATCTGCCTCCATGTTCTGGATATGGCTGAAATCCTCCTCTTCCTCATTGTCTGAAGTTACCTCTATGTAGTGCACTTGGACACGTCCCATGCATTTGTGTGATGGGTTCCATGGCTCTTTGCAAGTGAAGCAGAGTTTCTTCCTCCTCAATTCCCTCCTGGTGTTCTCATCCACCATGCCTCTGCCTCTGTCAAATCCCCTTGGGTCACGTCCTCCTTGGTTCATTGGAGGTCTATGATCTCTTCCTCTTGCGTTAAGAGGTGGTCTAGGCACAAATTTCGGCTTGATAGTTGGTCCTAGGTCCCTCGTCCTCCAAATAGCACCATGTAGGTTGGTAGGATTAAAATCCTTTACCCAACCCTTCAAGGGTTCCATCAACCCTTTAGTGAAGAGCATCATGAGTCTGCTCTGTGATATATCATGAACCATGACTGCTAGCCTCTGGAATTATTCAATGTACACCTTTGGTGCTCCTATCTGTCTGAGTTGTGTGAGCTCCCAAAAATGCAACTCAGGATCCCCCTGATCAAATCTGTCAATGAGTTTCTGAGTGAAATTTGTATATGCCACTATCTGACTGTGGCCTAGTGTGGTCAATCCATGATACCACCAATCATGATCTTTGCCATCTAGATACATGGTGGTAAATTTGATGGTTTCCATCTCACTCATGGCGTTAAGCTGAAAATAAGTATCTAGCTTATGTACCCATGCTTGCGTTGTCATCTTGGTCGTACCATCAAAGTAAGGAATATCCATCTTCCATGTTCTACATTCAAACTCATAATTACTCCTATGATTTGGCCTGGGCTTGTTTCTGAATTTGAGTTGACAGTATTGATCCAAGGACATCTGCCTCTAAATCATCATATCCAACTCATCGTACTCCCTGGTGCATTGTGCCATCTGCTCAACAAAGTCATCCACCTGCTCATGATGTACCTGTTCATCTGTGAATGTGGGAAAGTACGGCCTAGGGGTAGCCATGTTGCCCATCTGTCCATGTAGAGTGCCCTCCCATGGCTTCCCTCGGACTAATGACAGAAAACATGTTCGGAATTATACCTGGGGGGCTTTTCTAGATTATACATGTTTCCACCGTGTGATCCATCGGTCTCTCTGTTTTCATACGTCTCTGGACCTTTCCCCTTGTGAATCATATGCATCAGCAGATTGCATATCCTAGTCTAGTTCTCATCCACTTTCCTCGGGTTGTCATCCACCTTCTTCAAGGTATCAGTGTTTTCAGCTTGTCCTCTACGAGTTATATCATAGTTTTCCTGCAAGTGGACGGCCAATTTACCTTCTGTTTGGTTTATGGATTTATTAAAATCTTGTGCTAATTAAGCCAAGCCCTAGGGCTCATCTTCCCATGAACCCTCCATCTCAGCCTCTGTTTCACTTTCTTGTTTCTTCCTTCGGCCCATAAATATACCACTATACCTCTGCATGCGCTAATCCTCACAGGATGGGAGGATCAGAGCTCTAATACCACTGTAATGTTCCCAAGCCAATTTTTCGCTTAGGAACACTAAATTACCCCTGATTTAACCATTTTATTGTTGTGTATGCAGGTTGGCCACTGACATTTTGGCCTTAGGGTTTATTTCAGTTATTCATCCACATTTTATTCAAGATGCATTTCAATACATAAAGATCTCAACAATACACAAGATATGGAACCACAAACAAGATCTGAGCTTTATTATAAGAAAGCAAGCACCTGATACAATAGAGAAGCAGATATGGAATATCTTCATATGGATTCAAGACAAGAATATGAGCTACATACAAAATTCTCCCCGAAATACAAGGTAAGTGTCCCAAAGGATGCAATACAAGATGAATCCTCCAATACAAAACTAAGGTTCGGCCTAACCCTCAAGCTGCTGGTACGTCCTGCTGAAGACTATGGAGACCAAGGGTTCGGCCCTCTTGAAGAAGAAGACTCCCAAACGCTTCCAAACTTCACCAAATGATAGATCATGTCAAGAGCAAGATCCCTAAGTATGGAGCCCAAATACTGATGCCTCATCCTCCAACTGCAGAAACCCTAAACTGGTACGCCCCCCCTGAAACGCTGAATATGATCAATAATTCGGTCTGGCTGAATAAGGTCTCTGAATCATATGAAACTCTCTAGGATGATAGATCAGGAAGTCATAAACCCTTGAGAGAAGTTTCAAGTTTATATCTGAGGCATAGCCTCCTAGATTTGAGAATCACTGAATCACCAAAACGTCCTCTCTCCTCCAAACCCATCCCAATCTGCAAACAATGGTATGGACGTGGTAACTCCTCAAGAAAGAATCCAAACTGATGAGCAAGGTCTTGCAAGCAAAACCCTAATGCTTAAATCTCCCAAAGCTTCCTCAATAGGCTGGATCGAACTGTTCCTCAACCAATGGTGTGCCCCTGCTGGAAATCCCTAACTGGTACGACCATGCCAGTCCTCCTGAATAGATGATGAATGTAGATTGGTGTGGGTGGAGTATTTCATTCCCGAGACCAAGCTTGGAACAAGGTGAGTGGAATATTTCACTACTTAGTTGTTCTCTATGGTTTTTAATATCAAAACCCTCAAAAGTGTATGCTTAAGAGAATCAACAAGCAAATACCAAATATCCAAGATGATATGAGAGGGGTGCCCTAGCCTTCTCTTTATACTTCTTTTCTATTTCCTTGTTGAGTTAAGTTAACCCCTAGAGTCAAGTCCTAACTCAACCTCCAACTCTCTATTCTTTCATTGAGTTACTTCTCTTACCCTTTTTACCTTTTTCTTAAGTCAACTTTAAAATATAACATTAGTTTGGTTGAATTTTCCCCTTTGTGTGAGACTATGACCTAGTGGGGATGCCTAGACCACTAAGTCTTCCCAAACCTCTTCATCAAGAGGTGGGGGACATTACAAACAAGCTATATATCAAACCATTAGATCTGATACCATGTTGGAGAATCATAGGATTAGGTAGATCGGAGAGATAATATTCCAAAAGAGAGGTGGTGTCTAAAGATATCGGTATAGCACTTAAGAACAATTAAGCATAGCTCAACATACATGGCAGTGTAAAAAAAAAATTATTTCCATACATAACTCTCACATATTGTTCACTTCTTGATCAATACATAAGGCCATATTTTTATAGGACCAAGATGTAACAATCTCCCATGAAGTAGGGAAAACAAGACTCGCGTAGATTGGAGAGGGAACATTAAAAAAATCATTAATTCCTACCTTGTTCTACACACTAGCTAACTGTTTTTTTCTAACTTCCCAACCAATTGAATGCATAGTCAACCATTTAGTTGGTCCCTTAATAGGCCACTCGGTGGACCACCCATGAAGTATACCAATTTATTGTGGATTGACTATTTCCACAAGATCCAAATGTGTGTTGAACCCACATAGCCTATTGTTGCAACATTATTTTGTTATGTGATGCCTTCAATTGAACAATTTAGATGACGGGTATTCCTTAAAGTTATTAAGTTGGATTTCATTGATTCATAAGCACACTAAGAAGACCAATAATCATATTCAAGGGAATATCCCTTAGTGGGGTTAGGGATTTCACACATATCCTACAAAAAATATTTCCTTAGAAATAACGTAATGGATTCACACAAAGAATCATGGACATGTTTGATCAAGGAGATCCAGAGCTTCATTTACGTGAGCTCACACAACCTAAGCAGACATGATCCACTGAGGCATTCATATAAGATTTTCAGAGGCTAGCAGTGATGGTTTCAGATGTGTCAGAATCTAAACTGATGATTCTCTTTTATGAGGAGCTAACAGAGCCATTGTGTGGTTGGGTCAAGGCTTTTAAGCCTACTACCCTTCAGGATTCAATTTGAAGGACTAGGGACTTGGAGGGGGCAGCGTCAAAACACAATTTTTCTCCAAGGCCGCCACTTTCTCCAAGAGTAAGAAATCAAATAGTTGTAGACAAAGGTAAGGGAAAACTAGATGAAGCTACAAAAAGAGAGTTGAGAAGGAAACAGCTATGATATACCTGTAAAGAACCATGGAAGCCAGGGCATAGATGCATGGGAAAGGGGAAGATTCACTATATATAGTTCCTTTCTGGTAGTGAGGAGGAGGATGATGTTGAGCATCTGCAAAACATGGAAGTGGACCAAGCAGAAGATAAGTACATGCATGGGGAAGAAGAAGAGGAGACAATGTGCAAGCAGGCAGGGATTAAGAAGGTTGTTATAGCATCCATTAGTGGAGTGCCAAAATTCAACACTTTTAGGATGAGAGGATTCCTCCAAGGAAAAAAGGTCACCGTACTTATTGATGGAGAGGCTTCCCATAATTTCATTGGTGTTGCATTGGTAAACAGGATACATCTTCCCACTTTTGAGTTTGAGGGTTTCTTAGTGGAGGTAGCAGGAGGGTGCACCATGCCATGCGACAGGTACATTCCAAAGATGAGTCTCACTTTGGTTAGATACAACTTGACACAGGATCACTATGTGATGGACCTACCAGACACCAATGGCATACTTGGGGTGTAGTGGCTTAGCACTTTGGGTCCTATTACCACAAATTATAAAACTATGGAGATGTCCTTCAATTCTAAAGAAGGAAAGAGAGTGAATTTGAAGGGGATGACAGAAAATGCACTTAGGGTGGTCTCAACAAAGCACATGGAGGCTATATTCAGGCATGAGGACGTGTCTTACGCAGCAGAATGTTTGGTTTCAGTGAAATCCACTAAGGAAGGGCGAAAACACTATTCACAAGACATATAGAGGATACTTGGAAAGCATGAAAAGGTGTTTTGGAAAATTCCTCTAGGGAAAACAACATATAGGGGTTTTGAACACACCATTGAGCTAGAAGAGGGAGATAAACCAATCATCACCATACCTTATCGACACCCAAAAAGGTTCAAGGACAAAATTGAAAAGGCCATCAAAGAGTTGTTGGATACGGGTCACATTAGGCCTAGTTCAAGCCCATTTGCATCTTCAGTTGTGTTGGTTAAGAAGAAAGATGGCACCATGAGAATGTGCATTGACTATAGGGAACTAAACAAAAAGACAATAAAAAATAGTTATCCCATTCCCAGGATTGATGAGTTGCTTAATGAGCTCCATGACGCGGTATACTTTTCAAAGATTGATCTTCGTTCCGGATACCATCAGATTCGGGTAAGGTAACAAGATATTCACAAAACGACCTTCAAGTGTCATTATGGCCATTATGAATTTAAAGTTATGCCTTTTGGGCTAACTAACGCACTTGCCACATTTCAATCTTGCATGAACCACATATTCAATAAGAAAATGAGGAAGCATCTTTTGGTTTTCTTTGATGACTTGCTAATCTATAGCAAAACTTTGGAAGATCACCTAAAGCATCTTTATCAGATTTTGAGCTTCATGGAGGAAAAATCCTTGTATGCCAAGGAGTCTAAATGTGAGTTTGGGATTATAGAGGTATTATATTTGCGACATATCATTGGAGAAAACGGAGTACAGGTTCATCAGGAAAAGATATAAACCATATTGGATTGGCCAACACCCAGGAACATCACAGAGCTACATGGATTTCTTGGTATTTTCACCTATTATAGGAGGTTTGTTAAGGGGTTCTCACAACTTTGTGTTCCTTTGAATAATCTAACCAGGAAAGGAGCGTTCAAGTGGACTGAAGTAGCTCAACAAACTTTCAACAAAATGAAGAAAGTCATGAGCACTTGCCCATTCCTAGTATTACCATATTTCTCTCATCCCTTCATACTAGAGTGTGACGCATCAGGGGAAGGAATTGGGGCGGTCCTTATGCATAACATGCATCCGCTTTCTTTTGAGAGTAGAAAACAAAGGGGACCCAAGTTATTATACACTATCTATGATAAAGAGATGCTAGTTATCATGCATGCTCTAGCAAAGTTCAGAAAATACTTAGTGGGAGACAAGTTTATAGTCAAAATTTATAACAACAACCTTAAGTATTTTCTGGAGAAAAAAGACCTCAATGAAAGGCAACAGAAGTGGCTAAGCAAAATCCAAGCCTATGATTTTTATATAGAATTTTTCAAAGGGAAGAATAATGTGGCAGTAGATGCATTTTCTAGGAGGCCTACAACTTATGCTCTATCAAAAATTTTGGTTGAATGGAAATCGCATCTACTAGTAGAATACTTCAAAAACAAGTTTGCTTGTGAGCTCATGGATGGGAAAATTCAAGATGAGAGGTTTTGGATTCTATATGATCTCATCTACTATAAGGGGAGGATTTATATAGTGTCAGAATCCAAATTTAAATAAAGGGTGTTAAGAGCATTTCATGATTCACCTATAGCAAGTCACCAAGGGTTCCTCAAAACTTATAGGAAAATTAGAGAAAGATTTGCATGGAAGGGTCTCAAAGAAGATGTCATGCACTATGTTAAGGAGTGCACAACTTGTCAGCAAAACAAGGTTGAGCACACTCGTTCAACAAGCTTGTTGCAGCCACTTCCCATTCCAACACAGAAATGGGAAAGTATATCTATGGATTTCATCACAAGATTGCCTAAGGTACACGGCAAGGATGGCATCTTTGTAGTTGTGGATCACTTGACCAAATGTGTGCATTTCTTCACCATATCCATGGAGTATAGCACATCTCAGGTAGCAGAATTGTTCTTCAGAAAAGTTTTCAGGTTACATGGGTTGCCCAAGAATATTTTGAGTGACAAGGATAGCAGGTCCTTTAGTACTTTCTGGCAGGAGCTATTCAAACTTATTGGCACTTAATTGACTCCTAGCACAAGCTATCATCCTCAAACTAATGGACAAACAAAAATAGTCAATAAATGGGTGGAAGACTATCTCAGGAATTATGTGGCAGGTCATCAAAGAGATTGGGTTAAATGGTTGCATTTAGGGGAGTATTGTTATAACACTACCCATCACAGGTCCATTGACATGACACCTTTTAGAGCACTATACAGATATGATTCACTCGCCTTCATGGAGATTGCACTTGGGGACAGAAGGGCTCCTATGGCTAAGGATTGGATCTAGGAGAGTCACGAAATTCTTAAGGAGCTTAAGGATCATTTGTAGAGGGCTCAAAACCAGCAAAAGATCTATGCAGACAAAAACAGGGTGGAGCGCAGTTTTGAGGTGGGAGACTTGGTCTATTTGAGACTATATCCATATCGACAGACATTCATCAAGAAAATTGGCATGGAAAAACTCAAACCTCGTTTCTATGGTCCATATAGGGTGAATAGAAGAGTTTGGGAGTGATCCGGATTTATGAGCAGGACGAAATGAAAACATAGATTTATAATATTAACACAGAGACACATTGAACAATAATAGAGATACAGTAAAACTTGACTTCTATTAAATAAGAAATGTGCTAAAAATTGTAAAATGCAGACTGAAAACAACCTTGCTAGAATAGTGGCAGCTTAAACATAGTTATCAACTTAACGAGAACTCTACAGAGATCTTGTTTTTTGGGGGGGAGGCAATTTTTTCAATGCTTATTTTTCATCTGTTTTCAAATTTTTCTAATTATTTTTTTATTCAATGGTGTTTTTAGTCATTTTTCCATGCTTCTTTCAATCTAAAAAATATTTTTTACCATTTACTTTTTTGAAGTTACGATTTTTCATATAATTGTGTCTCCTTAATTAATTTATTGTTCCATACTTTTAAAATATAGTGTAAAACACCATTTTTAACACTTTGTTTACATTTACTTCAATACATAGAAAAAAAAATTGTAGTTAAATAACACTATTTTTAAATATTTAGCAAAAAAACATAATTCAATTTTTTTTTATAAATAAAAAATTAAAAAGAAACTAAGAAAAATAAAAGAATTAAAATTTAAAAAAAAAACACGTTAAAAAGCTAAATTAAATAATAAAAAAAATTAAAGAAAAACTTAAAAATCTAAAGAAGAAAAAAATGCCAAAAAATAAAACAAATATATAAACTAAGCTAAAACTAGAAAAAAAAAATGATAAAAAAACAAATTTATGGCCCAAAAACTTTAGAAATGTTTAAAAATAACAAAAAACAATTAAAAATATATATTAAAAAAAAACAAATTAAAATACCTA
>ML792274.1:35225-50514 GCA_009831015.1 Picea engelmannii | reverse complement strand
AAAATATATAAAATTTTATAAAAAAAAAAAATATATATATATATATATATATATATATATATATATATATATATATATATATATATATATATATATGCACCGGTGATGGGAGGCCATGGGGGGTGATGTCGGGCATCACCCCAGCCCTCACGGGCTAAGCCCTGGCCCCGTGGGACCAAGGCTTGTCCCTTGGGGGTTGGGGTGATGCCCTGCATCACCCCCCACGGCACCCACGGCGCTCAACCAGCCCATGTGTGGGTTAGTTGGGCATCGTGGGTGTCGTGGCGGGTAATGTCGGGCATCACCCCAGCCCTCACGAGCTAAGCCCTAATCCCACAGGGCTAGGACTTAGCCCGTGGGGGCTGGGCCAATGCTCAACATTGCCCCCATGACACCCATGGTGCCCAACCAACCCTCACGGGTTGGTTGGGCGCCATGGGTGTCGTGAGGGCGATGTTGAACATCGCCCCAGCCCCCATGGGACCAGGGCTTAGCCTGTGGGGGTTGGGGCGATGTCGGGCATCACCCCCCACGACACCCCAATAATATGTAGGTTTGTAATTTTTTTTAATTTTTTTCGGTTTTAATTTTAATTGAGATTTTATTTGATTTCAATTGCAAAATTGTATTTTAATTTTTTTTGTTTTAAATGTTTTTAAATTTGTTTATATTTGTTTTTTTTTATTTTTTTACATTAGTTTCAATTAAAATTGATAGGTTTTGTATTGTAAAATTGTTTTTATTTTTTATTTTTTTTTTTGGTTTTCTATTTTTTTAAATATGCTTAGAAGTTTATTTTAAAATGGGCTTTAAAAATTTATTGTTATTCATTTGTTATTGATTTTATTAAAATTGTTTTGTTTTCATTTAAATATTGTTTTTAAAATATGTATTTTTGAATTTTTTGTCTTTTATTTTAATTTTTGAAGATTTTGTCCTTTCTATTTATTTATTTTTTAATGTAAATTTAAAAAAAAAATTGTAAATAAATTTTCAAGTGACCATTTGATGTCTAATTTTGGGTTGTTTATTTACGTAGAGATTTGTTGTCAATGTCACAATTTCAATTAGGTCGTAATGAGCTATGATTTTCATGTTTAGGAAAAAACATTTTGTTTTACGTAGCATCATTTTTTTATTTAGGTGTTGATTTCAAGGTTTTTCTAAGCTATTGCCTGAGTTTCAAAGGCCATGTTTGAAAAATGTTGTAATTTTGACCCCATTTAAAAAAAATGGTGCTACCGGTAGCACCACTTTTTTTATTTGGGGGTTGATTTTCATGTTTTTTATACAAAAATATTGGTTTTAAGGGCTATAGTTCTCATTTTGAGGTCACAATTCTCGTTAAGTTGGTAACTTTGTTCTTATCTCTAAGAAGAGATGTGATGGCTACGCTCATTCTCAAGAAGATGAGTACAATGAGGCTTTGAAGGCATTTTTACAATAAACATGAATTCCAAAACCCTAGACATCCAAAAACCTAACCCTATGAGACGAAGCGCCAAAAGTCATGTGGGCCTCATTGGGGTAAGTTAGTACATCAACTTCCAGAGGTCATAACTTTTGCATACAATCTTCGTTTAGGACGCACGATAGATCGTTGGAAAGATCTTGACGAGAATATTCATTTAGAGGGATCAATTAGAGCCTTTAATTGCCAATGAAGTGCATGATCATGAAAAAACGTCGTTTAGACCCTCAAAATGGCCCCAGAAGTTTGGGACCCGAAAAACTCCTAAAAATAGTAAGTTGCCAAAAAAATGTTTTGAGCCAGTTGGAATAGGTGGGTAGCCATCGAGATCCTCCTGGATCAATCCTCCCCCCTTAGGAATTAATTGTCTCCATTGTGTTGAGTTCCCCCATCAGATGAGGAAAGTTTTGTTGAATTTGGCCTCGGGTGAGCCACTTGCCTTGGTGCAAGAGTTTCCCTTCTTTGACAACCCGATAAAGTTGGATCCTTTGCTCATGAGTCCCCTTGACCTATGTTTCCACGATATGACTAGTGGATGCATGTTCCATGCAGTCAGGGTTGAGCTCTGTTGGTGTCCATTGTTCTGCTATCTCTGAGGTATCCAATAATGGTGAAAAATAACGCCGAAGGAGGTCCACATTGAACATTGGGTGCAAGCGTTGTCACCCACAACCTTGATGATTATGTAAGGTCCATAACAGAGTGGATGAAGCTTCTGATGAGGCCCTGTAAGGCGTTCTTTCTGCAATTGCCACCAAACTTTGTCTCCCACCTAAAACTGGTGTGGCACCCGGTCTTGATCATGGCGCTACTTGTACTTGGCATTGGACTTATGTAAAATATCATGAACATGTTGGAGGATTTGTTAGATACGCTTAATGAACTGAGTGGCTTTGTCAGCTTCAATTGGAGCATGTGATGAGTCTACCTGGGTGGCCGCAAGGGGTAGCGCAACATCCATGGGACCTAATGGTTGAAATCCCAAACCCACCTGAAAGGGGTTGTGTCTGGTTGAGCTATGTATGGCTCTATTGTAGTTGTGATGAACATAGGGAAGACTCTCATCCCAGGTGCGGGGGTACTTGGAATTGTACATGCGCGGGATGTGTACGATCATTCAGTTGATGACCTTCATTCGGCCATTCGTCTGGGGGTGGAAGGTAGTGGATTTGGTGAGCTTGGTGTCCAGCGGTGACCAAAGGCTTGACCAGAATGTGTTGAGAAACCATCTATCTCGATTTGAGATAATGGTTTATTAGATCTCAAAGTGTACCCACACTCGTTCAAAGAATATATTGGCAGTGGCCTCCGTTGTGATGCTCTTCTTACAGGCGACCATAATCATCATCTTGGAAAAGCGGTCAACAACCACAAAAACACAGTCATTTTCCCACTTGGTGGACAAAAGGACCGACATGTAGTCCATTGAGATGGATTCCTAGGGCCTGTCAGGAGTAGGAAAAGGAGTGTGCAGTCCTTGTTTCTTAGTGGGCGGTTTGGCAATAACGCAGGGAGTGCAGGAAATCATATACTTGTTGACATCTTGTCGAAGTTTCGGCCAGTAGAAATGTCACTCCATCACTTCCATTGTCTTTTCCACATCGAAGTGTCATGCCACCCAACTGTAGTGGGATTCCCAAATTAGCTTCGCTCGCCCGCTTGATGGAACACAAAGATGTCTCAGATGGCATAGCATCCCATCTTGAAGATGGAAATTAGTGACAGTTATGTTTGCGCCAAACATCTGGTAGGTGTTGGCGAAGTCAATATTTGTCTCATAGATGTGGGGCCATTCAGAGGTCTCATGGCCACAAGAGTATAGCACTGTGGTGAGTGTCACGACTGGAGGTCGAATGAGGAAATTAGAGAATCGGTTGGTACTTCATGTTTTATACTTGATGTTGAGGTGGAACTTTTGCAAATATGTGGACCACTTCTGATGGCAGTCATTATGAAATTTTCCTTGTGTCTGCATGAACTACAATAGCTTATGATCAGTGTGGATGAATGTCTCCTTCCCGAGAATGTAATGCCTCCACTGGCGACATGCTTACACATTGGATTACATTTATTTGTTGTAAGTAGGGTACTTGTTGACGACATATGACAGTGTCTCACTATCATAGGCCATGGGGTGGTCGTGCTGAGTGAGGATTGCACCCACAGCATAGTCTAAAGTATTTGTCTCGATCTCAAAGGGATGTTGCAGGTCAAGTAATGAAAGTACTAAGTTTGATCACAAGCATTGCTTCAGATCATCAAACGCTTTCTATTGATACAATCCCCACACAATTTTTTCCTTACCACCACCCCTGGTTATTTAGCTAAGGGCCCATGCAATATGGGATAATCCCAACATGAACCTGCAATAGAAATTGGCAAGGCCTAATAAGCTGTGAATCTCAGTGAGTGTGGTTGGGGCTGGTCAGTCACAGATGACTTGGATCTTGGCTAGATCAACATGCACACCATGTGCATCAACAATGTAGCCTAGGTATTGGACTATGTCCATGTCGAAGGAGCATTTTTCCAAGTTGGCATATAGCTTGTGTTGTCGCAGAGTGTGTAGAACCTACTGAATATACTGCAAGTGTTATGCCCAAGTCTTGTTGTAGATGAGGATGCCATCCAGATACACCACCACAAAATAATTAGTGAAATGTCACAATATATTGTCCATCATCCTCATGAAATTTGTTGGGGCATTTCTCAAACCAAAGGGCATGACTACCCATTCAAAAAGACCTTTTCACTTGAAGGCAGTTTTCCATACATTTGTCTGCTCTATTGGGACCTGATGGTATCCAGACTTCAAATCAATCTTACTGAAGTATTTGGCCCCCTTGATTTTATCAAGGAGATATTTGATTCAAATAATCAGGTATCGGTTCTTGACTGTGATTTTATTTAGGTATCGGTAATCAATTTGGAGTCGTCAAGTCCTGTCTTTCTTCTACACTAGCATGATTGGGCTTCCACAAGGTGATGATTTGGGTAGTATGTTCCCCTTGTGGAGTAGCTCTTGGATATGACGCTTGATCTCCTCATTTTCTAGTAGAGAGCGGCGATAGACTAGCCCATTGGGTAGAGATGCATCGGGGGTCAGATTGATGGGATGCTTGACCCGACAGTGCAGAGATACCTCAGTAGGTGATGAGAAAATGTCTTTGTACTTATTCTTCCACGACCTTATCCACTTGCTTTTGTTGCATGGAGAGGTTATTTGCGAAGGACATGGATTTGGTTGCAACCTTTATCTTACTCTGAGAGCGAATCACTAAAACGAAAAACTTCCCGGTCTAAGAATAGACCTTCCTACATTGCTTGGAAGATATCAAGGAAATAGCATTAGGTGGGACTACCTCAGGTATCCTATACAATTTTCTATTCAAAGTAATAAAAACACTACAAGGCCTAGACTCATATACAGCATGACATTTCCATAAATAAGGTTGGCCCAAAATAGCATCACACAATACCTCATCTTTGAATGGCTTGATGTCGTACAATAGGTGGAACTGTTGGCTGACGCGAAGATCGCTTCCTTGATGGAGCCATCCGATGGTGTAGGGTTGTGGGTGTGAAATTGTCGGTAGGGCTAGCCAATTTACAACCTCTACTGATATGAGGTTATTTTGGCTATCTTTATCAACGATGAAGTGCAGTGGAGTGCCTTTCACCTATATATGTGAATGAAAGAGGCGCTTTCTTTCCTCTGGCTCATCAGGTTCACTAAGTTGGATCTTGGTGGTAGCAACGATGGCATTGGGTTCTGTGTCAATGATCTATCTCCCCTTTTCTGGTTTTGACTCAGATTTGGAACCCACATCTAATTCAGAGGCTTTCACATCAGCCACCAATTACTACTTTGAGTGGAAATCAACAGTGTTATGCCAGGGGCTCTTATGGAAGTTGCACCATTTCATGGTATCTTTATGTTCAAATATTGTAACTACAAAGAGTACTCTATTTATTATTGAGTTATTATTCATTAGATCAAACCCCTTTTGTGGATTGATCATGTCGGGCATTGTAATTGACCAAATCCCCCTTTGTGGATTGGTCAAACCCTAAATATATTATGCAAATTAAGAAGTCGTCCCCCAGGCTAATCAAAGTGGTTTTAACCACTAAGAAGACAAGTCGGCCCTTCCTAGTGAAGAGACACATTTCCAACACCTGGTAGTTTGTATAGATAAAGGAATCCAACGCCTCATTTGATCACTCACTCATTCGCTCACTCAGTGCATAAGTTTGGTAGTTGCGGTTGGGAGAAGAAGGAAGAGAGAGGCGCATTGCTCAGTGGAGGATATTCGCTAGTGTTTGGTTTATTGTCTTGGCATTGTATTGGCTATCTATATTAAGGAAGTTTTTGATGGGTTTTCTCCCCCATGAGGGTTTCCCAGGATAAATGTTGTGTATCTTGTGATTGTGTTTCTCTCTATGATCCTATCTATGCTATGGTTATCTAGTAAATTGAAAAGAAACCTAATAATATCTTAAACCTTAACATGGTATCAGAGATAAACTGAAGAGAGAATATTTCACTGGATAAAGAAAAACGTCATTGTTGATGTACAAGAAAATTAAGGTTTTCTATTGAAGAGGAATTTTAGCCTAAAACTCATCAAGGAAGTGCGCCCTAGCCTAGGGAACTCTTTGGGACCTTTAGCGCACTTTTTCAGTGGATAGAACTCTCGGAAAAAGAAACCCTATTTTTCACTGGTACCAGAAAACCAGAAGTACCAAAAAACCAGGAAACCAGAACCAGTACCAGAAGAACCAGTCCATAATTTCGTTGGTCAAGTTTGAAGGGGAAAATTTTGGATTTTCTGAAATCTAACTACACCAGGCTATTCGCCTCATCCAAGCGCACCTCCTGGTAAGTTCAAAATTAAATTCTGAGCATTTTAAATTTTTGGTCATTTTCCTAGCTCTAGGTAAAGATGTCTGCAAGCACTAAGCTTGTTGACAAGCTAGAAGGTGTGGAAAACTTTCATGCCTAGAAGTATAGGATTTCACTCATTCTTGAAGAGAATGACCTAGCAAGGTTCATTAAAGAAGATGTACCAGATCCTACCGTGTTGCAGCTAAAGAAAAACACCAAAAGGACATAGTTAGGACCAAGAGAATCATTGCAGATTCTATTAAAGATCACTTGATTGCTCAAGTGGCTTCAAAGAAGACTCCAAAAGAAATGTTTGATGCCCTAACCAGATTGTATGAAGGAAAGAACATCAATCAGAAGATGAATCTAAGAACTCAACTCAAAAGTACAACGATGCAGAAAGGAGAAACAATTCAAGAATATTTCTCTAGAATATCACAATTCAAAGAATAGCTAGAAGCAATTGGTGATACTCTAGATGAATATGAACTTATAATGACAGCCCTTAATGGTTTCACAAGACCTTGGGATGCATTCATCCAAACTATTTGTGCCCTAAAGGAGAAATTAAAATTTGACAGTCTTTGGGAAGAATGTGTTCAAGAAGAAGCAAGAGTAGCTAACCGAGAAGCATTACTATCAAGAGATGAAGATCAAGCCCTAGCTACTCATACTAAAGGAGGAAGAAAGAGGTCTTACTTCCAGAAAGAAACTCATAAGGATTCTCACCCCCAAAACAAATTCATACATAAATAATCTCACCCTCCAAGGAGATTCCAGAAGTTTCAGAAAGGACAAAGAAGAGAAAACAATTTCTCATCCTACCAATGTTACCATTGTGACAAGATGGGACATATTGCTAAGAATTGTCCAGCTAGACAAGAAGAATACAAGAAGAGAAACAAGAGGAACCATGCCCATACATTTGAAGATGAAGAGCCACCCCCAAAGATGATAAAAGAACAGATTGAAGACTATGTCTTAATCTCTACGCTTGCAGGATCAATATCACCTGGTGAGGACACTTGGCTCATAGACAGTGGTGATTCCAATCACATGACAAGTCAAAGAGACATTCTCTCTTGCCTTAGAAAAAATAAGTTTCCCCAGAAAGTTACACTTGGATATGATTATCAATACCCTATCAAAGGAGTAGGAGAATCAAATTACAAACTTGATTCAAGGACCCCAATGAAGATGAAGGATGTACTATATGTACCAGGTTTGACAAAGAACTTACTTTCTTATGTGGCCCAAAGGAAAAACCATGGAAGAAGAAATTTTTATTGGAAAAGAAAAAGGTGGCTTGTATAAGCTAAAGGGTCACTCAGAAGCAGCCTTGACTCATTCTATTGAGAATCCATGTGAACTTTGGCATAGAAGAATAGCTCAAATCAACTAAAAGGAATTACCATATGTAAGCAAGGAAGTCACAGGTCTACCAGAATTCAAGGTTGACCATGAAGGTGTGTGCAACAGATGTGCACAAGGAAAGAACATCAAGAACCCTTTCCCAAAGAGAGACAGTAAAGCAGAAGGAGTCCTAGATCTCATTCACTCAGATGTATGTGGCCCAATTCCATCAACCTCCATCAGTGGGTATGTATACTATGTGTCTTTTATTGATGACTATTCTCGCCAAACCTGGGTTTACTTTTTGAAATCAAGAAGATGCCAGCTTGAAGAAGTATATGAAGAAGAATCTGGTGTTCACATAGTTGCAGAACCAATGAGGGAAGTCATAACTTCCCCTGATGAAGAGATTCTAGAATATCATGACATAATAGAATCCAAAGAACCTCCCCAGATGACGATCTCCCGCAAGAGAAAACCAGCCTGGGCAAGGGAACTTATTCAAGATGGAAAGAAGTATGGTGCCCCTGAAGGAACTATGAGACAGTTCAAGAAAACCAAGCCATTCTCTAGTTATATGGCTTTGATGTGTGATCTCTTAGAGAAGGAGCCTACTTTCTTTGAAGAAGCTATTTAGAATAAAGAATGGAAAGATTCCATGACAAAATAATACCAATGCATTATAAAGAATGATGTATGGGAAATAGTTCCCAGGCGAAAGAGCAAGGATGTGGTATCTTCCAAATGGATTTTCAAAATAAAACATGTTGATGGAAGCATTGAAAAATATAAAGCAAGGTTTTTTGCTCGTGGTTTTTCTCAAAAGGAAGGCATTGACTATGAAGAGATGTTTTCTCATGTAGCAAGATACACTTCAATCGGAACCATCATAGCTCTTGCAGTTAAGATGAAGTGGAAGTTACACCAGATGGACGTGAAATCAGCTTTCTTGAATGGTGTCATTGAAGAAGAACTGTATATAGAACAACCTCAAAGGTTTGAAGTTGAAGACATGAAGACCCATGTCTATGAGTTGAAGAAGGCTCTGTATGGATTGAAGCAAGCTCCTAGAGCTTGGTATGGATGGATTGACAGTTTCCTGACGAGCTTGGGCTTTACCAAGAGTAAAGTTGATTCTAACATTTACTTCAAGGTTATGAATGATGAGCCTATTATATTGTTGTTGTATGTGGATGACTTATTCTAAACTAGAGAAGAAAAGTTCATGATTGATTGTAAGAATAAGCTCACTGCAGAATTTGAGATGAAATACCTTGGCCTAATGCATTATTTCTTAGGTATTGAGGTCTGGAAGAGCCCAGAGAAGATCTTCCTTAACCAGGGGAAGTATGCAATTGAAATACTAAATAAATTTGATAGGTTGGAGTGAAAATCCATGAATACACCCATGGAAACAAAGTTGAAGCTCCTGGTTGACACTTCGTCAAAATTGATTGATGCTACACTGTACAGACAGATCATTGGATCGTTGATGTATCTGACGAACACCAGGCCAGATATATGTTTTGTTGTAAACACCTTGAGTCAATTTCTAGTAGAGCCCAGACGTGTTCACCTAGTTGTTGCAAAACATGTGATGAGGTACCTTAAGAGTACAATAGATTGTAGTCTCAGTTATAATGGAGATCGTGACTTCAAACTGAGCGGTTATACCGATTTTGATTGGGTTGGAAGTGTCTCTGAAAGAAAGAGCACTTCAGGATGTTGTTTCAATCTAGGGTTAGCCATGATCTCATGGCAAAGTAGGAAGCAATCAAGCATTTCTCTCAGCACGGCAGAAGCATAATAAATTGTTGCATGTTTTGTCAGTTGTGAAGCCATATGGATTTGGAAGTTGTTGACAGGTTTATTCGATCTGGAGATGGAAGAAACCATGATCCTATGTGATAACCAGAGTTGCATAAAGATGACAGATAACCCTGTGTTCCATGAAAAGTCAAAACACATAGAGATCCAATATCATTACATCTATGATATGGTGAAGAGAGGAGCCATAAATCCCTAGTATGTTAGCACGGATGAACATGTTGCAGATGTGTTGACCAAGCCTCTATCTCGTGTAAAGTTTGAGCACTTTCGAGATAAGCTTGGTGTAGTCCGAAAGGACCTCCCTCGAAAGGTGGAGCAATGTTGATGCCAGCCTAGTGCTGAAGATTTCCAGCTTCATGTTGATTTTGTTGTGATGCCAGCCTCGTGTTGATGTTATTATGATGTTAGCCTCGTGTTGAATATTTCCAACCTCATGCTGATGATGTTGTGATGCCAGCCTTGTGCTGAATATTTCCAACCTTGTGCTAATGTTGTTGAGATGCCAGCCTCGTGCTGAATATTTCCAGCTTCGTGTTGATGTTGTTGAGTTGTCAGCTTTGTGTTGAAGCTTTCCAGCCTAGTGTTGATGTTGATGATGCTCCAGCCTTCATGTTGTGATGCTATTGTTGTTGATGATGCTACATCCTTCATGTTGTGATGTTACTGTTGTTGATGATGATCCATCCTTCGTGTTGTGATGCTATTGTTGTTGATGATGCTCCAGCCTTTGTGTTGTGATGTTGTTGTTGTTGATGATGCTCTAGCCTTCGTGTTGTAATGTTGTTGTTGTTGATGATTCTCCAGCCTTCGTGTTGTGATATTGTTGGTGTTCATGTTGTATCAGCCTTGTGTTTTTATTGATGATGATGATGTATTAGTGTTATATTAATCCATGTTGATGAAGATGATGATGATGCCATTCCAGCTCCTTACTGTGGATGATGATATTGATGATGAGAAAAAAATTTGATGATTTATAGATATGTCAGTCGGTGTTCCAGATGTTGTTGATGTTGTTTACCTCTCTCTCTCCTGATGATGTTGTAGAATACCCTTCTTGTTAAGGGGGAGTGTTGAGATATTGTAACTGCAAAGAGTATTCTATTTATTATTGAGTTATTATTCACTAGATCAATCCCCTTTTGTGGATTGATCATGTCGATCATTGTAATTGACCAAATCCCCTTTTGTGGATTGGTCAAACCCTAAATATATTATGCAAATTAAGAAATCGGCCCCCAGGCTAACTAAAGTGGTTATAACCACTAAGAAGACAAGCCAGCCTTGCCCAGTGAAGAGACACTTTTCCAGCACCTACCAGTTTGTATAAATAAAGGAAGCCAGTGCCTCATTTGATCACTCACTCATTCTCTCACACAGTGCACAAGTTTGGTAGCTACAGTTGGGAGAAGAAGGAAGAGAGAGGTGCATTGCTCAGTGGAGGATATTCTCTAGTGTTTGGTTTATTGTCTTGGCATTGCATTGGCTATCTATATTACGGAAGTTTTTGTTGGGTTTTCTCCCCCATGAGGGTTTCCCAAAATAAATGTTGTGTATCTTGTGATTGTGTTTCTCTCAGTGATCCTATCTATGCTATGGCTATCTAGTAAATTGAAAATAAACCTAATAATAGCTTAAACCTTAACACTTTCTTCGTCTTCCCATTGTCCTTCTTTTCTTGCGGCTTGGACTAGTTGTCCTTAGGTTTCCCATATTTGCTTTGTCCTTTGTTCTGTGGGTTGGGGCTGCCCTTGCTCCTCTTTTTTTGTGTGGGGTTCCCAGACCCAAACCGTCACATCTTTTGTTTAAGCTTCTGCTCAATTTTGATGGCATATCAATAGGTCGTTCCCAAGGATGAGATGTCCAAAAACTCCATTTATTTCTGGATGTATCTGTGTAGACTATTGTGGTACTTGAGCACCATATGTCACTCAGAATATTTGATACCCAGCTTGGTGCGCAAGCTATGGAAGACATTGGTGAACTCTGGCACGGTTTGGTCACTTTCCTGCCACAGTGTGGTCCATCTTGTAAACAAGTCGTCATAACTTCCAACAGGGTAGTATTGTTCCTTAATAGCATCCCTAAAGGAATTCCAAGTGGGTGCAACCGAAAATAATGTCGATCTCTCTATTTCATTTTGTTCATAGAAAGTATCCCACCAATCTTTGACATGGGGGACGGCCTTGAGGAGCGTAAATGTAATATTTTCTCTATCGAAAAAATTGTGGACAGAAAAATATCCTTCTAGAAGGTTTAACCATTTATCTATGGTATATGCATCTATTTGACCTTCAAATATAGGAATATCAAAATTTATATGTACCTTGAAGGGGGAGGCGCCTCTGCTTGAGGTGGATGCATCGCTTATCAGCAGTCGTCGAAGGATTTGTGCAAAGTTGTCCATCATCTCATTCCTTTTCCGCTCAAGGGATTCCTCGAGCAACATTTTGAAAGGATCTCTTGTCCCATCTTATTTCTTTTATCCCTCCATGGACGGTTTCTTGGGCATGTGAGAGAATTTTTCCTCAAGAGAAACAAGATCGAGAACCAACTCTCTATACCCTGACTGCGTCGGGGACATACACTTAAAAAACGACAAGGAGTAGACCGCTCTGATACCACTAATCTAGATTTATGAGGAGAACGAAATGAAAACACAGATTTATAATATTAACATAGAGACACAATGAACAATAACATAGATAGAGTAAAACTTGACTTCTATTAAATAAGAAATATGTTGAAAACTGTAAAATGTAGACTGAAAACAAACTTGCAAGAATGGTGGTAGCTTATCTCTGAGAAGAGATGTGACGACTACACTCATTCGCAAGAAGATGAGTACAATGAGGCTCTGAAGGCCTTTTTACAATAAACATGAATTCCAAAACCATGGACATCCAAAATCCTAACCCTAGGAGATGAAGCGCCAAAAGTCGTGTGGGCCCCATTGGGCTAAGTTAGTACATCAACTTCTCGGGGTCGTAACTTTTTCATATCATCTCAGTTTACAGCGCACAATAGCTCGTTCGAAAGGTATTGACGAGGATATTCATTTACGAGGCTCAATCAGAGCATTTGGTAATCATAGAGGTGCTCGGTCATGAAAAAACATTGTTTAGGCCCTCAAAATGGTCCAAGAAGTTTGGGACACGAAAAACTACTAAAAATAGTAAGTTGCCAAAAAATTGTTTTGAGCCAGTTGGAATAGGTTGGTGGCCACCAAGATCCTCCAAGATGAGGGAGGTATCATAGGAGATTTAATTTCCACCAGGAAGCAAAATACACAATGTATTCCACGTGTCATGCTCGAAGAAGGCATTGGGTCAACAGGTAACAATCACAGAGGAGATACCACCACTTGATGAGGAGGGCCAATTGATTTTAATCCTTGAAGATGTCTTGGAGTTACGGAAGAAAAGGAATATCAAGGATTATCTGGTTAAATGGAAGAATCTGCCAATTGAAGATGCTACTTGGGAAGGTGAACAGGTTTTGCATCACATGGATTCAGAATTGTTTATGGACGAGCAATTTCAGGCAGGGGGGACTTTAAGATCCCCTTCCATGTGACCAAGATTGGGAAGACTTAGTGTCCTATTTGTTCCCCCTAGGCTACAGTCTCACTAAAAGGGGACTAAGGGGGGGAAATTATGTCATTAAGGTGCTAAAGTTGTATTATTAAAGTGACATTGGCTAAAAAGGAAATAAATTTAATTGGCTATGATGAGATAAGTAAGAAATAAACCTTAGAAAACCAATAAATAATTTAAGTGAGAATTAGAATGGTGGAGTATAAAAGAAGAGGAGGGTGCCTCACTCCTCATTCTTGATCATTTTTCTATTTGCAAATTGAGCTCTGATAGCTTGAGTGTTTTGAGGGTTTTAACTAGACAAACCTCGGAGATCAGCACGGAGGTGAAAGATCCCTCATTTCCTAATCCAAGATTGGCCAAGGTGGTGAAATATTCCACCCTCACCATTATATTCCTGTTCAGATCCATTTCTTACAATATTTGTGAAGAAGGGCATAATTGTTGGAGGATTTCTATAGAAAAGGGCACATTGTCCAATCAAGGAGGATTTGATTTGTCTTATGGGAGTGAGATCTTGAAGATATCTGAGTTGGAATGTGTTTGGCACACCTGGAGTGACTTTTATTAGCACTTTTTGGGATTCCTATCATCCATATTTATTTATTATCATAGATTGGTGAATTTTTCCTGAAGGAGGGTGCACTGGGGGTTTGAAATCCAGTTATTTGTGGTCAGTTTTTTCATCTACAGCGAGGGAAACTCCTCACATGATTTAGCCATCATCATATCTACAGGTTTATAGGTATTTCATTTTTTTTGGAGGCTATATTTAGTGAGGCCGAATTTCTAAGGGAGTTTCTAGCCAGAGAGGGGCGCAACTCAGCTAGAAGGTTCATGCAGTGAGCAGAAGGGAAAGAGATTGATCTTGTAGATATTTGCATGCATCTACTGGAGGTTCAAGAGAGTTCATATCTCTCTCTTTATTTTATCTTGGAGGTATATATAGCCACATCTTTTATCTTCTCATGTATTTCCAGATCTGCTCTTCTATTGTACTGAGGTTAGCTATTTAAGATATAAATTCATATATGATATGTTGTGGCTATTCTCTTGTGTTATTCCTAGTTGTATCTTGTTTTTATGAGTCATTTATTTCATTTAAACCATTTACTTTCTGCAAAACAACAAAGCTAAACCCTAGAGCAACTCGAGAAGACAAAACTTGCAAATTGTTTGACAAAACATCACAACCAGAAACACAAAATGTCAAGGGTCTTCAAGCATATCCACTTAGGGATATTACAATGTGCATTTTATGCTAATTAGAGAACACGAGATTACATTCAACATTCAGAAGAAAAAAATAGTTTTTACCAAGTACCACTTTTTTAACTTATCCACTTATTACAATTAAAATATCTCAATTTTGTGGGAAAATTTTATTAACTGAAAACATTAAAAAATCCCAGGGGGGACTTTGCGCAATTTTCATATGACTCAAAAAATGATGACTAAAATTGCAATATACATTAGACACTAGACTTAGATAAACATGCTAAGGCCTAACCATCAGTACATACTCCATCTTTGGAGGAAGTGAGTGAAAAAACTCAAAAATTATAACTCGCTTAAAAATTAATTCAAGCCATAAATAATTAATAAGTAAAAAAAACACTCTAGAGTTATGCACTCATGATTAAGTCTTAGGAGGATAAGCATTTTACAAGTTCATCATGTTATATTCATCTTATTACAATACACCATGGGGGGGTGGAAATGTTGTATAGAGAAGAAGAAGAAGAAGAAAGGTGGCCAGATTGGCCGGTTGGACTTCTGAACTATGATTTTGAACAATTTCTTGTTCAACTTTGGCGGCTCAACTAAAAGTCCATCCTAGTGCAACTTGGTGGGTAATGTTATCGCACGGTTTGTAGGAAAGGTTAAATAGCTTGAGTCAAAGGTAGAAACCGGCGTAACAGGAGCTTCCCCACCCACTGTCACCTCGATGGGGAGCTCTTTCTATTTAGGAGGGCAAGTCCAAGGGAGACGTCCCTAAGTCAATATTGATAAAGGGAGGCTAAAGGATAAAGGCCAAGTCAAAGAGAAACCCTTCCACAGATTGATGCCCAAGAAAAGATAGTCACACAGATAAAACCACTGCTGAAGCACCTGTTTGCGAGACAAAACAAAGACAACTAGGATATGTGC